>JAJLTW010000016.1:0-141787 GCA_030564125.1 Myxozyma lipomycoides
ACATACTGACTCTGTGGTCTATATCATCTTCTCTTTTTTTTTTTTTTTTTTTTTTTTTTACCATACTAGAGTAAAGCATCCTGCTAGTGTGGCGCGAGCGCATCACCTTCGAGAAGGTCAGAGGGTTTCGCCTCTGACGCGACACAAACTGTAATGACCCTACCGTCAGGTTAGGGTTAGGAAGATCAACTATATAGGGGGAGCGCTTACTACTCTCACTTCTTCTTTTCCTAATCCTCTCTTCTTCTTATTCTCTTTAGGTCCCCCTTCTTTTCTTACATTTTGGGTCCTCCTTTTATTTATTCTACTTACTTTTATTTAGTAAATATCAAAGTTTTTTAATTTTTAAATATATAATAAATCAAATGAATAATAAACAATATTTTTTTTTTGCGAGTAAAGATTGTTTATCGAGGTGCCAAGCCGCGTAGTCAATTTGAATTTATTATTCTTCCTTTTTATATGCCACCTTCATTATAAGGATTTGTTTTCTTCTCTGTGTATTCCTGGGAGTGGGGTGGGTGTCTTTTCCTTTCTCTACTTATTGCATTGCATTGCTATACTTTCCTATACTTTGCTATACTATTCTTATATTTTTATTATTCTTATTATTCATACCAAATTGCTTCTTTTAACAGTATATTATTATTATTATTGGGGGATTTCGGTTCATTAATGTCCCGCTGCAGGTTCCCCTACAGCGACTCTATTCCGACTTAACACAAATCAATCTAGTTCTTTATTTTCCTTATGATACTTTTGTTCATATATCAAATAAATTATCTATTTAATTAAATTATAATATATATATATATATATATAGTTATTAAATAACGATATATATGATAACTAACTTGGAGTTATTGAGTTTTTTTTGTGCTTGACGAGTAATTAGTACGAAACAGATTTCTTATTTACTGTAACTTAATTAGTTATTTACGATTATTAGTAATTTGTATTTCATGTAGTCGAGTTTCAGTCTACGGTCGATAATAATCTAATAGTCATTTCTTATTATGAACATACTTTACCATGTTTGAGGTTTAGCTTTTATTTACATAACTGCTTCCTATTGTTATGGTTTTCGCAGCACGTCTATAGCCCTTTACATATGGGTCATGAGGACTTGCATTTTTTCTTAATTACACAAGTAAAAATTTCTTATTATTTGTTAGCTTTAATATTTTATAAATTTATTTATTTATTTATTTATTTATTTATAAATAACAAAAGCAAGGTTTACTCATTGGCGATTTTACTCCTATGTCTTGAAGATATGAGCTGAAAACAGCCATGCAACACCTGTATTGTCTTTGACAATATTCTAGTAAAGATAAGATTTTGCGTGGATCCATCGCATTAAATAACATGCTTCACTGCTCGAGTGGCAATAGATTATATAGTTAACCTTCCTAACCCTAACCTGGCGGTAGGGTCATTACAGTTTGTGTCGCGTCAGAGGCGAAACCCTCTAACGGGATTTATTGCTTAGATTTTATCTCCATTTATTGTTGGTGCTCCACCGAAGCCCAAGCCTTCTAAGATATATTTCATTATTAAAGGCTCGCTCTATCCTTTATATACTTATTCTTCTGGACGGGGCCCTAACCCGTCACAGTTTGTTCGTCATGTGATAATGATCACCTCGTGCAACTGCTAAACAATTGCTGCGAAGTGCAGTTGTCGATGGCGCTACGCGCCATTCATCTCGTAATTGCACCCTGACTAACTAGGACCCGATTCGATTGTGACACTATTATATCAGTACCCAAGGTATTCTGTTTGCATGTATCCATTAATTAATGCTTTTCGTTAATTTGCGTTTCCTCGCTTGGCTTAACGCAAAGGTCAGATGTAATTTGAGACATATACTAGACGTAAAAGGGGGCTTGGACCCACTAGCAAAAAAAAGTAATTGTAAATTTAGTGATATGTACACGTTTACTTTTACAAACCAAATTTTACAATGCAATTAGCTTGCTTGTACGATACTAACCACTCAAAGAACTAAACCTTAAACCTAATATGTATCCGTGCCTTGGTTTCGTTATATTATTCGGGTTCGTCTGGACTTCTCCGTTATCAAAACCGTTAAATGTCGAATTTCGACGTATTTTGTGTAATCGGTTGAAGTATGAAAAGTGAGCAAACTTAATTAATTACATAAGTATGGTTGTTACTTGCTTTTCCCCGGCTTAGTCCATAGAGATTGCCCGAAGATCAGCATTTAGCCGATAGATGTCTTGCGTGCCTACTTACGTACACGTTCAACACTCTCGACTCTGAACCGGTGAACCGTCATTGACTTAATGCATTCAAATATTCTACATACTATATACAAAAAAATATAGACACAACAACTTTAACGCTTGACCCATTGGTGACTCTTGCGAGCTTTGACCTTGCCTGGCTTCTTTCTTTCGACAACACGAAGATCCTGTTCCAAGCAATTTGCCCTTGTAAGCGGCTTGTAAAATGCCCTATTATAGTTCTTAAGTGCACGAGCAAGAGCTAATGATATAGCACCAGCTTGTCCGGTCGTGCCGCCTCCGTTGACAATCGCGAATACGTTGAAATCAAGTTGGACTCCAAGAACACTTAATGGACGAGTAACTGCGGATCTTTCGACACCTCGAGAAAACTGCTCACCAACCGACTTGCCATTTACCATAAACTGTCCATCCCCACGTACAACATAGACCAACGCACGCGAATCTTTACGCTTTCCGGTGCCCTTTGATCGGCCAAGTCCATCAATCTTGATTTCTTGAGCAGTAGACACTTCCGATCTTCGAGTCGATGCGAACCGAGACACCAGCGACCGGACATCATTTGGAGCAAGCGACAAGTCAAACTTGCGCAATGCAACGACCGTCCGGCGCATTTCACTATACTCGCTCTGACTGAATGTGAATGCAGGATTCATACTCTCGTACTCGGTCTTTGATATCACTGGTGCCTGATGTGCCTGTTGACCTTCTCGCTTCGGCAGATTTGTGCATTTTCGTAACGCATCTCGTAGTTTCTCCATAACTTCTGTGTGAAATGAGTTGTAGCAGTAGTATGCAGGCGACTGCGGAACGATACGATGGGCTCGAATAATTGCTTCTTCGTCCAGCGACGCTAAGTCGTCGACTGGTTCTGCACGCATCAAATCCTCAGCTGAATTCATATCAATTTTTCTCGTGAGCGTTCCTGGCTGGAATAACGGGCCTATAGGAACCGAAACTTCAGCTGGCGGTTGTTCATCTCGAACTCGCAAACTAGTCGAAAATTGTCTCGACCATTGTCGTTGCTTCATAAAATCTCGCCGGCCCAACCGGACAAGTGACCATAGTCCTGTACTCATGCTCAAGTCTAATTTGACAAGTAGACCCACAAGTTTTGGTCTCGTTGTTGTTCAATTGGCTCGGACAATATGGTTCACGAGCGCACTTGCGAAGATTTCGCTTCCTCGAATTTTTCGCGAGCCCTCGGCACGCGTAGCTCTCAGTCCGTCTACGCGCATTTTTCAGTATGGAGGTCATTGCGTTTTGTTTCGCCCATTCAAATTTTTTTTTTTGTGAGCTCACTTTCACCAGACTTGTTTGCAGTTAAACTAGCTCAGCAAGCAAAAATGTCGTTCGGAAAGCTTTACGGATTTATTGTATGTTTTATGTTAACTCAACTGATTTCAGAAAAAGATTCTAACGTCATTAGGGCAACCCAAGGACCGCTGTGCCTCGTGCTATCGCTAAGGCCGATGGCCTCGATGTTGAGCTCGTCAAGACTGGTGCTGGCGAGTTCTCTGACGAGTACCTCGAGATCGTTCCCTACAAGAAGGTAATTTTGTCCATTGATTTTTGATTTATGTTTGCTTTGCTAACGTTTAGATCCCAGCTTTTGTTGGTGCTGATGGTCTTGTCCTCACCGAGACCATCGCTATCTCGATCTACTGTATGTATCTTGATTCGATTTTATTGCAAAGTTGTCGGATCCGATATACCCTACATGATGAATATTTTTTAAAATTCAGTTATCCCTGTCTTAATCACAATGTGTTGAGGATATTAATTCTGACTTCGACCCGACTATTTTGCACAATCTTGATTGAAATTCAATCGCTAACGTATTTACAGTTGCTAGCCAGAACGAGAGCTCCTCATTGATTCCCAAATCGAAGGCCGCGTACGCCACTATGCTTAAGTGGATGTCGTTCGCCAATATGGAGGCTAATCCCACGCTCGGCCGCATCTGGCGTCCATTGGTTGGCAGAGATCCTTACACCAAGAAGGGTGTCGAGAAGGCCGAGCAGGACTTTGAAGTGATTGCTTCGGTCTTTGAGAAGTACTTGACTGCACACACTTACCTTGTCGGTGAGCGATTTTCTCTTGCTGATTTATTTGTTGCTTTCATGCTCTCGCGTGGATTTGATCATGTCTTCGGCACCGTCTGGCGCGAGGCTCACCCCGCCATCACCAGATGGTACACCCTCGTTGCTAACCAGAAGATCTTCTCTGACATTGCTGGTGAGCTCAAGTTCATTGCTGAGCCCACCAAGTTCGTTCCTCCTAAGAAGGAGGAGAAGCCCAAGGCTGCACCGGCCCCTAAGAAGGAGACCAAGAAGGCCGCCGATGAGGAGGAAGAGGACAAGCCAGCTCCTAAGCCCAAGCACCCTCTTGCCGCTCTTGGACCTGCTTCATCGCTTGATCTTGACGCCTGGAAGAGAACCTACTCTAACGAGGAGACCCGTGAGACCGCCTTGCCATGGTTCTGGGAACACTACAATCCTGAAGAGTATTCTCTGTGGAAGGTTGAGTACAAGTACAACGACGAGCTTACCCTCACCTTTATGACTGCTAACTTGATTGGTGGTTTCTTCAACCGTTTGTCTGGCTCAACCAAGTACTTGTTCGGTTGTGCGGTTGTTTACGGTGAGAACAACGCTAACGGTGTTATCGGAGCTTTCCTCGTTCGCGGCCAGAAATTCGAGCCCGCTTTCGACGTCGCTCCTGACTGGGAGTCGTATGATTTCACCAAGCTCGACGCTTCCAAGCCCGAGGACAAGACCTTTGTTGAGGACTTGTGGACTTGGGACAAGCCTGTTATTATCAACGGCGAGCCTAAGACTATCGCTGACGGTAAGGTCTTGAAATAAACCAATCGCTCAAAAATTTGTAATGTGCTTGAATATGGTTTGTATTTAAGAATGAATAATTGATGTCTTAGATTTATCTTTTTTGAACAATTACGTAGTTAAGTCTGATTAATAATTTATAATATTATTACTTTATATCATACAAGCCAAACACGCACAACTATCAATATTACAAATGATTTTTAGCAAGTAAACTAAAACCTTACATAAAATGTATCATTAAGAAAAAAAAGCCCGACTTAGTTTATTCATCATCGTCCTCGTATTCCTGTTTACGCTTGCGACCACGTTTCTTGCGCTGAGATAACCGTTCGATCGCGTCTTCGACTGTATCTTCATCGTCGTCAATCGCGTCTAACCATTGCTTCTCGGTCAAACCATCGTCATATTTCGTGACTTTACGTTTACGCGCACCGCGACCAACAACTTCAGTCTCCACATTTTCTTGCATTTCTGCAATCATATCACGCTGGTAAATCTCAGGTAACTCAGCGTCAGAGAATAAACGATCCAATGCCTTTCCTTTACCGTACGGTGATGAAACACTGCGTTCAACATCAAGCTTTCTAAACACTTTAGTCTCCTCGTCGCTTCGAGCCAGGATCTCATTCAGTTCCTCATCATCAAGCTCATCATCGTCATCTTCTCGACGGAGTTTCTTGGCTTCCTCAGCTTCCAGCAGTGATCTCAGAAACGCTTCTTGCTCTTCATTTGTAGACTTATTATCGAATTTACCAGCTTGAATAACCTTGCCGTCGATATCGAGCTTTTTGTGAGCACGCTCCAAAATCATCTCCTCCACCGAGTCTTCAGTGATCAATCTAAAGATACGCACTTCTTTTGTCTGACCGATACGATGGGCACGATCCTGTGCCTGCAAATCTTGATGAGGATTCCAATCAGTATCGTAGATAATAACTGTATCTGCTGTCTGCAAATTCAGACCAAGACCACCAGCACGTGTCGACAACAAAAACGCAAAATATGGCGAATCAGGAGCATTGTACAGTTTAAGCAATTCAGAACGTTCGTCAGACTTGGTGGTACCATCGAGACGTAAATAACCCATGCCCTTGTAACGTAAGAAATCCTCCATAATATCCATGATCTGTGTCATTTGAAAAAACATTAAAACACGATGACCAGTCGCTTGAAACTTAGGTAGCATACGGTCTAACAGCTCAAACTTTCCAGCGGTACGCCAAAGGTTGTCGTTAGTGATCCGGCTAGGATTAATCAAATCCTCAATCTCCTCAAACACAAATGGATGATTACAGATCTTCCGCAATTGCATGATCTGATTGTTGAGACCCTTGATACCAGATTTGTTGCTACCATTCGTTTGAGATCCAACAAACAACACATTGTGTTTCAGCATTTGACCGTACAACTTAAGCTGCAAAGCCGACATCTTGCATTTGATGACCTTTTCAATCTTGTCTGGCAGATCCTTCTCGACATCTTTCTTAAGGCGACGCAGCAAAAATGGACGTAAAACCTTATGTAAACGACGAATAATAAGCAACGTTTCTTCTTCGGACAGTTCCATCTTGTCTTGGGTACCAGTATTGGCAAATGGCGTGTTGAACCACTCATCAAACGACTTCACCGAGTTGAAAATCTTTGGCAGCACAAAATTCAGCAAAGCCCACAATTCTGGCAAATTGTTCTGTAATGGTGTACCGGTCAAAATCAATCTGTACTTGGAATGGTAGAAGTACGTCAATGTACTGCTAAGCTTGGAGTTGCTGTTTTTCATTCTGTGACCTTCATCAATAATCATGTGCAACCACTTGATTCTACTCAGAATAGACTTATCCTTAATAATATACTCGTAGGTAGTGAGTAAAATTTGGAAATCACCAGATCGAATCTGTGCTTGTTGAGCACGACGAGCTAATGGGGGACCTTTATAAACAATCTTTTTAATAGATGGCGCCCACTTTTCAAACTCTAAGTTCCAATTGGTAAGTGTACTCAACGGAACAATAACCAAAAATGGACCTGGCTGCTCCTTAACTTCAACGAGGTAAGTGATGAGGGAAATAGTTTGAATAGTCTTACCAAGACCCATTTCGTCGGCCAAAATACCATTCAAGTTGTTGTTATACAAAGACACCATCCATTGCAGACCCTTGATCTGATATTCCTTAAGCTTACCGCCAACGAGAATAGATGGCTGCTCTGTAACAGTCTCCTGGATACGATGTGCCACGGAGTAGTAGTCGAGCTTCTCCTCTCCTTCTTCACCTTCTGCTTCCTCTTCACCCATTTCGCCAATTGTAAGCTGACCTTCTTGGATCTTGCTCTCTCGTTGTTGATCTTTGACAGCCTCAGCAAGGGAATCCAAGAAAGCATTAGTCTGGCGAAGCAAATGGGTAATACGCGTATCCTTGGTCTGATCAAGCAACTTCATATAAGCCTCTTCATCGTTAGACTTAAGAGCTTGCAGACGCTGTTTAGCAGTTCTTTCGGCACGACGCTGTTCTTCCTTCTCAATGTGGCTGTGATACGCCATGACAGCTTTACCAAGGCGCTGAATTTTGCCACGACGAACACGGCCATCGTTGATGATTTCACTGCCATGATTGCAGACACCGGTGAGATATTCGTGGTTGCGCTGTCTCTCACGCTTGATGCGTTCGTCACGCTGCTGACGTTCAATCTGTTCAGTGAGACGTGCCTCACGCAAGGACTGTTTCTTAAGCCTGCGGAAATTTGAGCGGCTGGCAGTCATAGCAAAAGTATTAAAATGAGCCAGCGACTTAAGTACAGTACCTCGAAGTTCGCGTTGCTTTGCAAGCATACGTAGAGACTTGAGTTCAATCATGGCTCGTAGCTTTAAGCTGCTCTCACTCGGCAACAATTCAACTTCTCTTTCCTTGTTCTTCAGCTTTTGAGCCAGATTCTCTTCTTCAGCATCTTCCATCTTGGTATCACTCTCTAATGTTTCAATTTCATCAGATCGAATCTCAGGCAGCAGCGACTTCGCATCGACTGAGGTTATATTAGCAGGTAAAGTTTCCAACTCTGTGATACGTTGGGCGATGCGGTTCTTAATCGAAGTTTCACGGCGCTCTTTGAGTGCAATGATATCTATGCCAGACGGCATTATAGATGGAATCAACAGTCTGTTATGACGAGAAACAAATTCAGAATAGCTGATTGGCTGTTCAATCTGAAGATACGGCGAAACCATCTGAAACCTTGATAAATCTTCGGCCGGGACAGCAGCGGTGCTGACGGCAGGACTCACAGTCACAGCCATTGGCGATGCAACATTAGGAACAACAGAGCCCTGCAAACCAGACCGAGGTAAGCTTGAAACACGCTGTATCTGCTGCGACTGCTGCATTACTGGAGAACCATTTACAACAGGAGGAGGCGACAACGCCGGCTGCCCCGGTATAACTTCGGGTAACTGAACAGCAGGTTGAGGTGGCTGAGGTGACGATTGCTGAGGAAATTGTTGTTGCACTGATGGCTTGGCATTCAAAATCTGTTGTTGCAATTGCGGTGGAACTGGCATATTCTTCGACATAAACTTGAATGCTGCAATCTGCGCTCTGAGCATGTTGAGCTGATCAGGAGTGAAAGGTACGCCATTAGGAATCGTAGGAGAGGTTCCAGACACTGCAGAAGCAGGAGGAACAGCTGGCTTTTGCTTTGGAGTCTGCATGTCCATGTATGCTACAGATGTTAACGATACAAATTTTGATAAACAGAAGCTTACGCGTATAAGACGCGTAGCACGCGACAGAAGCATTATGGCTTTGCTACGCACGAAAGTACATCAAAATAAACTTACCATTGCCATTCATTGACTGTTGCGTTTGTTGCTGTTGCTGTCTGTACTGGGCCATCATGGTCTGCTGTTGCTGTGGAGGCGCGCCAGGCGGAGCAGGCTGCTGACCAAGTGGCGACTGCTGTTGTTGCTGCTGTTGTTGATCATGTTGCCTCTGCATTCTAATCTGCTCATGCTGCTTTGAAATTGCGCGTAGAATCTTGCCAATGTTCGTAATCTCTGGATGAGTTCCTTCCTGCGCACCCTGGGCGCGAAGCGTTTGAAACCGCTAGACGTGTTAATTCCACACAAAAACACCGGATCGCCACAGATTGCAATTTACTTACAGTAATCAATTGCTGGACACCTTCCCGCGTGTTGGGCATCACCATGACAGGCGAGCCGCCTGGTCCAACGTTGATTGGGATACCCTGTTGTTGCTGGTGATACTCGGGTATGCCTGGCGGCTGCTGCTGCTGCTGCTGCGGGACCATACCCTGCATAGGCGCACTCATGGCGGATTGCAAACGGGATCGAGACGCGTCGAACAATGCACGAATAGATCGATCGAGTGCCTGAGTTCCGATCAAATCACACACACCTCCTGGTCTTCGATAAATCTCGGGGCACGGGGCTTTGTCGATGTCGAGGTGCGGACTTTGGCCATTTCCGCTGCCGTTCTTCTTTTTGCGACGATGTACGGGCGGCGGGGGTAAGGGTAATTAATGCAAGCAAAAAGGGGACGAAAAAAAAAATGAGCGGCGACAGAGCAGGGTAACTCACGTTAGCATTTTGCACGTGATGCGTAGACAGCAGGGTAAATTGCCTGGGGCCCGATATCTGTGCGCTGCGGCGCGCAAAATTCACGATGAGCCGTTGTGCACTGAATACAGAGCCGATTATTATTGTCCATCGACGCTACTTGCAAGCTTAAAGCGTGCTTGTATTGACACTGAAGACTGACGCAGTGTATGCAATTCTTAGTGCTATTTATTTGCTAGTGTTGTTTCCTCGCAGCAGTCTAGATGACGACTTCGTCGTGGAAGAATCTAGGTCCAGGAAGACGGGACGACGAGGATGATCGCCGTCACAGAGCTACGTGGGTGCCTGTGAGCGAGGCGCGAGGTACAAACAGGTCCATGTCTCGAGAGTCGTCAATGGCCTCTATGGTTGGTCGTGGTCGCACGCGGAGGGACTCCACAACGACGGCTCGGACTGAAGACAGCTTCTCGGGAACTGCCATGGCACACGACCGGCCTTACGACGGACCAAGTCCTGACGCGATTCCGTCGTCAATATCGAGTTTTCATCATGCCCGTCATGGACGCTCTCGGTCTCGGTCGACGTCGACTACTCGCAGCTACACTTTTTTTGATACCAATACCATCGAGAGCATGCGTGAGCGTGAGGTCCAAGAGCAGCGCCTACTCGAACAGCAGCAAAACTACCTAGGCAGTTTCCAATATGTTGATGGGCTTGAGGATAATGACTATCAGGAGAATGGGCATGGTTATGTCAATGGAAATAGTTTGGAGATTGATACAGCTACAGAGGGCCTGAGTTTGCACACTGTCGGTACACGCGCCAGCAACATCGAACAACGGCGGTACTCGTCTTCCGATGATACAGATGGTTCCGGAAAGAGTGTAGACAGACCTTTACTAAATTGTAATGAAACATATGACCGGTTTGGGCCGATAGGAGAAAGATACTCCTATGAGTCTCCAAACGTGCCCACACAAAGCATGTGGTTAGCTGAAGAAGAGGTACTCCTTGGCGTCGGCGCATATAACCATTGTCATTGGCGAATTATATTAAGAAATATCATGTACGTGCTTACAGGAGGTATTGGGTTTCTAGTGCTGCATTGGAATCCTAAATGGAGGGTCGCTTTTAAAGCAGTGCCCGCGCAGTTGGCCAATTGCGATTTTGTTGTAGTCGAGGTAAATAATAATTTGAGGTTGAAAGGAAACAGCTAATATTCTAGAACCCAGATGAGCAAATAGTTTCAGAACATGAAGTATTGAAGGCACCACTCAACGCTCCGCTTTCACATCTGTTTCATGCTTACAAGGAGACTGACCCTAATGAGACATCGGATGCTAGTGATTACGAACCGCTTGTACGAGACATGCATTATTTTGACTACAAATGCATTAGAATGATTTTGAATCCCAAAGAGGGAAAGTTTGAACGTAATTCAGAATGGCGCGATAAAGCATGGCTCGATTTACATGGTGTTCGTGAGGGTTTGACGTCTGAAACGGTGGCTGAACGCAAAAAGATTTTTGGTGAGAATGTGATTCATGTTCCAGAAAAGCCGATATTGGTTCTGGTTCTTGAGCTATGCTTAAATCCATTTTATATTTTCCAAGTGTTTTCGATGATTCTATGGGGCTTGGACGAATACTACTATTATGCTATCACGATTTTCTTCATCACTGCTATTGGTATTTTCATTGAAGTACGCGAAATTCGAGGTAATACTCGTCGAATGAAAGATATGTCAACGACTGAATGCACTGTGCGTGTTCTACGAGACGGATTCTGGAATACACTCTCGTCGACCGAGCTGGTACCCGGTGATATTTACGAGTTGTCCACACCTGGCATGGAAGTGTTCCCATGCGATGCAATTCAGCTCACTGGTGATTCAATTGTAAATGAAAGTATTTTGACAGGTGAATCCACTTCGGTTTCGAAATACAGTGCATCTGAAGAAGCTATGTTGGTGCTTGATCAGGACGGATATGACAAACCTGATCAGGAACTTAACAAGTCATATCTATATGCTGGTTCTAAAATTATTAGAGTTCGAAGGGCTACAGCTCAACGAGATATGCCGACTTTGCCTAATGGTGATAATAGCTACAACTTAGAAGGGCCTGCATTGGGATTGGTTATACGAACCGGGTTCAATACAATCAAGGGCTCATTGACTCGTACCATGATGTTCCCGAAGGTTACAAAGTTTAAGTTTGATCAGGATTCATACAGATATATTGAGTTTATGTTTGTTCTTGCTTCCCTTGGATTTGTGGGCTACACTATCATTTTTATTCGCCTTGGCCTGTCAAAGAGTTTAATTGCGTTCCGTGCGTTAGATTTAATTACTATCGTGGTGCCGCCAGCATTACCAGCAACGCTGCAAATTGGTAGTAATCTTGCAACCGCCCGTTTGAGGAATAAAAATGTGTTTGTCAACGCTTCTAATCGGATTAATATCGGGGGAAAGCTTGACATATTTGCCTTTGACAAGACTGGCACTTTGACTGAAGACGGGTTAGGGGTACTTGGTGTTCACGTCATGGAACCAGGTATCAACAGATTCAGCGAATTACTAGAAAGGCCGAGAGATATTGTGAATCCAAATGTGGATGATGCGAACTGGCATATCCGGTTGAACACTTTGAACTCGTTAGCTTCTTGTCATACGTTACGATCTCATAACAATGATGTCTTGGGGGACCCACTTGACCGCGAAATGTTTTTCTTTACTGGCTGGGGTTACGAAGAAGAAGGGAACTATTATATACCGGAGGGACACAATGAATTACGAAGATTGGCTCGTTCAGCAGATCCTAGTCCGATTGCGCCTGCAATTGCACATCCTCCAACTGTGCTGGCTGACTTGATTCGGGCACGAGCGAATGCCGGCCATCAAGTTGATGTGGAGTCACTTGATATGATGGCTGATGAAGCACCGCTTGGTATTTTACGAATGTTTGATTTTGTGCCTGAGTTGCGTCGGTCTAGTGTTATTGTGGGTCAGGGTGGCAAGACGATGGCTTATGTCAAGGGTGCGCCAGAAGCGATTCAACTAATTTGCAAGCCAGAAACCTTCCCTGACGATTATGAAGAACTTTTGACGCATTATACTCGGAAGGGATACAGAGTTATTGCGATCGCGATGAAGAAGTTTGGATTGACTTGGTTCCGCACACAGAAATTGCAGCGATCAGAGGTTGAATCTGATCTTGAGTTTCTTGGATTTTTGATTTTTGAAAATAAAATTAAGCCACAAACTCCAGGAGTACTACGTGAATTGGCTGCTGCTAATATGAAAACATTGATGTGTACTGGTGATAATGTGATGACTGCAGTGAGCGTGGCGCAGGAGTGTGGATTGGTTGACGATTCGGCACCAGTCTTTGTGTCTTACGAGAATCCAGAAGATGGAGTGTTACAATGGAGGTCTTTAGACGACGACGATTTTTACTTGGACTCATCGACGTTCATGCCACTTGCATCACCCCGGCACATAGCCAAGTATTCTAAAGAAGGTATCAAGAACTTTAGTTTGGGAGTAACCGGCGATGTATTTAAGATCGTAATGACTACAGGTTCTATTGATCAACGTCAAAGATTACTGATGAATACTCGTGTGTATGCACGTATGTCTCCGGATGAGAAAAGTGAATTGGTGTCACAATTGCAGAATATTGATTATACTGTTGGATTTTGCGGAGATGGTGCAAACGATTGCGGTGCGCTTAAAACTGCAGATCTTGGGATTGCTTTGTCACTTGAAGAAGCCTCACTAGCGGCTCCATTCACGTCTAGTGTTTTTGATATTTCGTGTGTGCCTACAGTACTCAAGGAGGGACGAGCGGCGTTGGTCACTAGTTTCACCTGTTTCAAATTCATGGCATTGTACTCGATCATTCAGTTTGCTACGGTTGGCATTTTGTATTCAACAGGAACAAATCTGGGTGACTTGCAATTTCTGTTGATTGATATGGGATTAATTTTGCCAATTGCGTTGTTTATGTCGTCAACCGAACCATATCATACGCTAAGCGCTAAACGTCCGACCGCAAACTTGCTGAGTGTCAAGATTGTCACTAAGTTGCTGGGGCAGATTGTTATTAGTTTGTTTTTTATGATGACTATATTTATTCTGGTTCAACGGCAACCGTGGTTTATTCCGCCTGTCAAAGGTGCTGATGATAATCACGTGCAGAGTTCCGATAACACGAGCTTGTTTTTGACTTCTTGTTATCAGTATATTTTTGTCTCGGTTGTGGTTTCAGTTGGACCGCCCTATCGTCAACCCATGTATAAGAACAGTAAGTTTGGAAGGTTTTCTTTTTTTTTTTTTTTTTTTTTTTTTTTTTTGATGATAGGTTGCTAATGATAGAACTGTTTTTGATCACATTGTTTATCACCACGTCAGTCATCACATTGATTCTGCTATTTCCGACAAGAGTTGTGACTGCGAAGTTGTTGCTCACTTACATGTCGATGGAATTCAAGCTAGTGATAGTGTTGAACGCTTGTGTGTATTTCATTGTGTCGTGGTTCGGAGAAACGGTGGTTCTAGTCAAGCTAGCGTCGTTAGTTATACGGACCAGACGTATGCTTAAGGGCGGACGAACCAAGAAACGCAAGCAGTACAAACTATTATCTGAACAAAAGAACGAAGAGTTTGCATTTTATTAAAGAAAGAAAGAAAAAAAAGTTAAAAAATAAAAAAAAGAGGGAGCATCTGGAGAGGAGGTAAAATCATCGTTGCATTATTTTGAGTTCTGCGTGGGGTGTAATTTTCTTTTATAGCGTTATAAAGAGTTATATGTAAATATAATATATGCATTATTTCAAATGGTGAAAAGATTCTATAACAAATAAACAACGATGTTACCAAAAAAAAAAAAATATTTCCAACCCAATTTGTTCTTCTTTTTCCGTGATTGATTAGTATTCCCGCTCTAATGATGTTGTTCGTCCTTCTTGTGTTCGTCATGTCCATGAGAACCGTGATGCCCATCCCAAGGGTGTCTGTATCCGAACATCACAGGCGCATCATTTTTCAATCTGTACATGATCCAAAACCACATTGAAGCACCAAGCAATACTGAAGAGTACCGGTAGAGTGCATTTGGAGCGTGAACCGGGATCGGTCCTGAGTATGTCTTTGGGCCGTGGTGTCCTCCTGCCATTATTGTAACGTGTGTAATAGCAACGATATATATATGTGTGTAGTTTAACTGAACTATCGGGTACTCAGCCTTGTCAATTGTGATGAATCCGACCAACCTCGCCTTGGATCTCGTCGACTCCACACAGCCTGCCGGCGGTCAAAATCTCCAACCACAGCGGACGTATTTTTGGCGAGCGTGCGTGTGATTGGGCTGGCGTGCAAGCAATTAAGAGACCGGGTAAGTTTAACTGGGGGTCGGTGCGCAGCTCGGTTCAGGGCTGGGGTAGGGTCGGGAGAAAGAGAAAATAAACCGGAGCCGGCGTCGGAACACGCCGGGAAGGACCGAGCCAAAGCCAGACGACGAGTCGGTGGTTCGTCGGAAGGCACTGCGACCAACAACAATTGCGTGCTAAATACATAATAACTGTTAATACTGTGTGAGTTAACAATGTGCTTTCATTGGCGCTGGGGACATCGCATCAAGTGGGTAAAGGGAGAGCCAGTCACTGACTGACTCACTCACTATACGGGTTGGGCAGCGGAGTCGGCAAAACAGTCCTCTCTTGTTCCAAGAAAACCAAACACCCACCCACACACACACAAGCTAAAAAAAAAAAAAGAAATAAAGAAGGAAAAAACCATTTTCTTATTATCTGTGCGGAAGCTTTCGTAGATATGAAGCGTATATGTATGTCAACTTAGCTCTGCAGTGTGATAACAGCTAAATATTATGGCAATGTCGTCGCGAGACCATGACACATTGCTCCTGAGACGTGTGTGTCTGTGGCAAAATCGCGTGGCGACGACCCAGACAGAGTTGGGACAAAACCACCTGTGATGTGCTCATCGCGGCGACAACTCTGATTTAATAGAGTCAAGGTCAGTATTATTTACCTATGTCAATGGCCCGGTCGCCAGCGAGAATACATATCCCATATATTATATATAGGCGTAACTTTCCTTGCACTTGGGGGCAGGACAGGACGGGACGGGACGGGACGGCCCACACTCATTCGACTGCTCTCTACATTGTTTACTGTTTTATATTGTTGCAATTGGCAGCATGGTCGGCTTTGAGGCGCTAATCAATGCTCAGCAGCGGGCGCGTCCGTCTAGTAGTAGTGGTCGTCACACGTCAACAGCGAGCGGTAACGACGACTGCGGGTGCAGCGATGGTATTCAACTGACTTCAGCACTCGACAGCAGTGCATTTGACATTGTGAGTGCGCTGCCGATTGACGTTTTGCCGGTAATTGTGAAGCACGTGCCGCGGTTATCAGACTTGGTGCACTGCCAACTAGTATGCAAGTCGTGGCAGGCTATATTCACAAATCCAATCACCTACTCGCAATTGGTTGGACCCAAGACTGATTCTGACCAAGGATCTGGCTACGACCGGTTTCTGCGCAAGTGCTATAGCCAGCATGCGCTGTTGAACTTGTTGCTGTCGCCGACCAGGACCACGTCGGTCGGCGCGGCTGTGACGACCCAGGTGTCAAAATCGGCTTATTCTGACTCGTATTTTGTTATTTATTTACAACACGATCGCAAGTTTATGGTATGGGACTTCACTTCCGACGGACATGGCGACGACGACTTGACTCCAAGAGTACTCGAGTTTGGCACCGGTAAGGTCACCGATATGGTTGTATCTGACCACGGCTCGTTCTTAATCTGGCAAGAGTCCGATAAGGCAGCAATATTCTCGTTTGATTTACGAGCCGCCGGTTGGGCATCATCTAACGCATCTACAACCTTACCACATCTCCAGGTTTCTGGGAAAGTTCAATTCTTCCCGTTCCCAGAAGGTTGCAAACTTGCCGGTGTGAACCCGGTCAATTGTGATGGCGAGCATCTTGTCGCCCGATTTGGATCCGCAGTTGGGTCACCTAAGAAGTTTGTAATGGTATGGGATATGAATTCCCGGAAATTGGTTACAAGATTCCCATACACTGATTCTGGATTATGGGATACGTCGTCGGTATTTCGAGATAAGAAAATTTATTTATTGTCGCTCCCACCAAGTATGGATGCACGTCACGCGTTCCCGTTTCCGGGTTACTGTAAGGCATATGACTTGTCAGGTCAAGTTGTGTCATCGGTTGGTGTTTTGCCTGGCACTGAGTTTCGATTCGCCAGGATATTTGAACCTAGTATAGAAAATGGTCAGATTAACTACTGCATTGCTCGACAAGGCGGGTTATATCGTGGTTATTGCATCTCAAGAATGTCAGTTGATGACAGATCTGGTATTGGAAAAGAGACAAAATTCCATCCTGGATGTTCTGGTACTGCGAATGCAGATCGAGGTGATGATACTTACTATCCGATTCAAGAATGTATCATCCAACCAAATACGCAGTGTATGTATTTGTTCCACGGAATAGCTTCATCTGAAGGAGTTTCAGGAGAAGTCGAAGTATGGGATTACGAAACTAATAAATCTCGACGGTTATGGTTACCTAAAGTTAGAGCCGTGTTTGGAAATGAAACATTTTTTTGCAAGTTTATAAATCGAGATTTGTATATTTATCGGTATGCTAGATGGGATGAACGGAAAGAAGTCTTGCCGCTTTAAATTGTGGAAGTGGGTCGGAGGAGTTTGGGTGATATTGGTAATAGGGATATAATGATAAATCACACTTGTAGAGTTTATGAAATAGTTAATATAACTATATAGTTAAAATTATCATTAGTTTGCATCCAGTAATCCGCGAGGGGTTGGTGGTACGCGTTCTTTTACTTTCTCGATCGCGACGCGTATCCGAAAACTTATCAAACTCATCGCCACCGAGACAAAAATCATTTAGACAAAAAATGTCAGAAAGAATTCTACGACAACGTGGACGAAATAACATTAAACCGGTCATAACATACAAACGATCAACTCGATTATCGGTTTCAATGGCAGCGGCAACCAAGAATAAGTCACAAGCAGGAATATACAATTTTGTAAAGTTTGGTACACCGAGTCGTCAGAATAAACATAAGCGAACGAATAAGGAGAATATTACACCAGACAAGAAAATGGATACTAATTTACATATATTCTCGTCGTTATCACAGTCTTCGGGATCGATGGTGTCATCTCCAACTACGGCCAAAAAAGCATTCAATGATTTAGACGACGTTTCACAATATGCAAGAGATATGAATGATACAAGTCCTATTGGTCCTTCAGGTATTACAAGGAAAAAAAAAGAAGTTAGGGTTTTTGAACCTGAAGTTCCTAGATCGTTGGAATCAGTCGAATTGTCGGCTCCAATGGTGGCATACGACAGTTCATTTGAAGCGTCACCATCAGACACAGATGAAGAAGCGATCTTGAGTCAAATACGAAAAGATATGACCGCGGTCAGAACTCGAAATGCGATTCGGTGTAGCGCACGAGTTCCAAGTTCACAGGTAGAAGAAAATGATTCGTTAGTAAATACTTACGCGCTTGAACTTAGTCGATTCCAACCATTGATTGAGGATAGTGTTAGTTCATCATATTGGCCATCAGCACAACCACCTCAACAAGCCAGTTTTTATGAATTTAAAGATGAGGAGAGTTTGGGTGATGGTGATGAAGACAACGAAGAAGGTGATGATGATTTTCAAGACGTGCAAGGAACACCTACTACCGGTTCTACCGTTTCGCAATCAGATGACGACGAAAATGAAGATAGTGACCGGATATTAGTTCGACGATCATTTAAATCGCCAAGGTCAAACCGACGAAATCCCCAGTCGTTACCATCAGTACCGTCAAGTTCACCGGCAACCTATTTATCATGCGAACAAGTTATCCCCGAATCACCATTACCTGTCGAATATTCAATCAACATGAATACATTTCCGGTCCCGCCTGGATACGAAGTTCCGTCGTTATAATAATACAAAATTTGATGACATCTATTCATGCTCTTGTAAGTTGTTGTAGCACGCCCTAAGCCCTGATATTTTTTCTGGGGGGGGGGGGCAACAACACTGTTGCCCGCGTCGTCAAGTGAATGGCACCGCCTAATTGAATCCGAAATTGTAGCAATCGATTCAATTCATACTGTCAATTGCATAAACAAGTGAAACGAAATGGTTACGACTAATGATATTGCAACCAAGTTTTTATTAGATGCACCACCTGGCGAAGTATGTTCATTAGAGCCGGTTGGAGAGAAAAAAAGTGATCGGACTAATGATTTAGATCAAGCAAGTTTACGATGGTTAGGAATTATTACTTGAGGTTATACAAGTTGGATTCAAAGCTTATGGATAGATATTACAGCGCTTACGGATGCGGATGATTTGGACAGTGCATTTTCGAAATATAATTTGGAACAGTTCGCGGTTGTTAGTTTGCCAGGTTTTTCCAAGCCAGTATGTGTTCTCGATATCAAAAAAATTAGGATATATTAATTGATGATAGATCGTTTTGAGTAAATTCAATAACTTGTCTGGTGATACTTTCTTTGATGCTGAAGCTGGCAAGAAGTTCACGGTGGATCATACAACTTTGGTTTGTGTTTTATAACTTGGTACACGGTTCCGAGTTCGGATCCTAACGAATAATTAGAAAGTAAAAGACGTTGAACCATACGAATGTTCAGATGTTGGTAAGATTACAGATGAAGTCAAGTCCTATGTGGATGAACATTTCCCCGAGCCGTATGCATATGGAGTATTCCCACAGGATGGTGGGGATGTGGCGGTAGTGATTGTGGATAATAAATACAGTCCTTCTAATTTTTGGTAAGTATTTTTTTTTTTTTTTTTTTGAAATCGTGGTATATGAAATAGTTGTGGTTAATTTTCAGGAATGGTCGATGGCGATCATCGTATGTTATCTCGGGATCTAGTATTACCGGAACGATTGATATCGATGTGCATTACTATGAAGACGGTAATGTTCGTTTGAAGACATCTAAAATCATCACAACGTCAAGCGGTAGCTCAGCTGTAAAAGCAATCGCAACTGCTGAGAGATCATACCAAGAGGATTTGAATCGCGAGTTTGGTGGATTGAGTGATGGTCCGTTTAAGGCGCTTAGACGACAGTTACCGGTTACAAGATCTAAGATCGAATGGGGAAAGGCTATTGGTACTTATAGACTTGGTCAGGATATTGGTGGTGGTCGTTCATAACTTAGGGGTTTGATAAATCGTTCAAGCATAATAATACAAGTTAGGTACACATAAAACAAAATCAAATACTCCAATTAGTTCTTCCCCCCCCCCCCCGGCCCCGGGCCCGCTTAGATCAAACGCCAGACAAAATAAATCAACACTACGACTGCCAGAATTAGGAAAACAGCTTTGTAAACCGGTATAGAAACACCAGTAGATCTAGCCAATCGTGATGACGAATGTTTTATAGATGTAGTTAAATTCGAAAACGCTTCAGACTGTAACATGATATTAGTTACCCAGCACCCCCAAGTCAATTCAAATAACCTTACCGAAGATTGAATAAACGAATTATCTGATGCTTGATTATGAATATCAGTCGTAACCTGTCGTAATGACGACAATTTTGATGCAAGATCATCTAATCTACCGTCGTTCTATCAAAATCTTTAGTACTGGATATCCCGATTGGCGCGTTGAAAAGAACATGACGTTTACCTGCGCTTCACGATCATATGCTTGTGATGCGGACATTTTGGAATATACCCTGTGATAATTGTAAAAGTTTGATAAAAAATCGGCAAATAAACAAATAGAACAAAAAAAAAAAAAAAGAAAAAGCAGACTTGGGAAAAAGAAGCAGCTCAAGCGTGTATTTAATCGAAACGTTTCAAAACAACGCGTTCCTCCCCGGGGGGTCAGCTTCAATTTGTAGTTCTTCAATTTGCGTCCAAGGCCGCACCGCGCCACCACAAGTTCACTCGCATTAATCAAATAGTTATCTAATTACGGGTTAATTTTTTATGTTATTTTCCATTTTTTTTTATTATTATTTAATTTACTATCCTGCACCCCATCGTTTACCATTTGTACTTCCTGATACTGTCCTTGCCCCACCACTTGTAGGAGTAGTAGACGACGCTACTTTCTTGACTGATACTTTCCTAGGTGCCTTTTTATTTATTGGCGTCGATGGTTTCGAAACAGGTAACGACGGGAACTCAGATTCATCATTAAGAGTAATATGTTTAACTCCTGATCCGCCGGTTCCGTTATTCGCAAGCGTATCTGAAAACAATGACGCGGCGCCAGATGATTTGGTCTTGGATTCGAGACGAGTTACCAGTTCTGGTGGGATAGAGTGTAAGAATACACATGTATCACCGGCTAGACAGGAGCCTTGAAGCCAGTATCTGCATACAGTTGCCGACAAGTCATGTGAGAAACGACAGTCCGGGCGAAGACATTGTCCAGTTGTAAGGAAGTAGCCTATTAATTTAGCAAACAGATTCAGCAATATCATTTTCGTGTCAACTTACGGCACACAGTAGGGACCTTTGGATGGTGCTCTTTCTGCTGTGTCTGATGACTATAAGCAGGTCCAATTGTCTGTACTTTGATTGGTGCCACAGTCGACAACGGGGTAGCACCGGTGCATTTATCCACAAGTTCATTTAGTGTCGCCAGGATTTCGTAGCCGTTTTTCTGTAATGTCTGATCAATTTCAACGTCTGTCAAGTTGATTGCTGATGGAATTGGTAGTGCGGTACGAATGTGATCAAACGGAGACGAATCGTCTGGCAAAAGGCCGCTGGTAGTTGGATTCGTTGGAGTATTGGCAAGTGATGATGTAGATGTAGCTGGCGACGACGCAGCAGATGCCAATGCTATTGGAGCAGGCGCAAGTGAAGACGACGACGATGCTGATTGTGGTTGTGCAAATGCCTGAGTAGGTGAAAATTCTTGAAATGAAGAAGAATATGACAAGTTTGAGGTAGTGTCGAACGAAGTATCAGTCGAAGTTGGCGGTGGTGGTGCTGCGATTGGTACCGCGGTTACCAACGGGTTAAACTCATCGTCATCCGAAATTAGTGCAGTCGAATCAGTATTGATAGTTGTAGATCCCAAAGGTTCCATCGCAGAAGATAAATTAGTCAAATCAAAAAACGAAGATGATCTGGACGACGGTGAGAGAGTAGACCTTTCTGGAGTGCCGGATCGGGTCGATGGGTACGACGAAGTCACATAAGATGAATGTTGGCGACCAGGCATCACAACCGGACTACTCGCAAATCTGGGCATCATGACCTTTGCAGGTTTCTTATTTCTGAGTCCAGGCTTGACAAATGTTGTTGTGGTCGTTATCGAACCGGTACCATTTCGATGAGCCCAAAGTACTTCAAGCACGGCAGCATCTAAATCGGACGACGCCACAATCTTTCCCTCAGCAGCATACCCAGCAGCCAATATCTCTGTGATCTCATCAATCTTATTTTCCTCCAGCACCGATGGGTCATTCAAAATCGCCTCGCATTGAAGCTGAATTGTTTCTGACGGCATTTTTGGATTATCTCAAACGTTACTTATCTGTGTAGTCAGAGAAACGGATAATGTAAAATCATTGCTGACGAAAGAAATGCCAAATGGATAAGCAGAAGTATGCGACCGTGGTCCTCTGTCACTCACGTTTAGCTGACCGGACCGTGGTCTTGTCAACAATGCCTTCACGAACCCCCGAGCGGTCTAAGCAACTAAATCGCGTTTGTGATTGATATTAAATTAACTAACTAACTAAATATCTTTTGTCCCGTAATAATTTAATAAAACCCAACCTTCGGGGGGGGGGGGGGAAAAAAAAAAAAAAAAAGGTAGGGTAATAATGGCTCACAGGGTAAGGTTTCCAAACAAGACCCCACCCTTAAGTTGTTAGCATGCTACTACCCTAATACCCGCATTACACTTGAGCCCTGCCTGATTGTGGTTACCCTTTTTTAGGGGGAAAAAAAAAGCAAACATAATTATTACTGTATCAAAAATCTGCGGAGCAAACGCGGGGGCGTGTGTGTGTGTGTGCGTTAGGGGGCCATTGTTTTCGATTGTTGATATGTATTATGTAAAAGCATGCATAGTTAGTTGGTTATAATAACTATGTACTTCATCATCGGATGATGTGGTATTACGTATGTAGTTGCAGTATTACAGTTATATGTGTACTCATCGGCAGCGGACAGATGACGACGTCGTCGATCGTGACTCGTGCAACAGAGCGGCTGATTTTATTATATGTACATACATACTCGGCTGATGATGGATTGATTGTTTACCCAACAAAAATGAAAAAAAAAACTGCAAGTAACATCTAACAGCGTCGGAGACTTACAATGTATGCTACACCCATCCACCCACTCACATGGTGCCGCGACCGCTCGCCTAATGGCTGGCGCTCACCGTCTTGATCGTAGACTAATCGGCAATAAGTACACCCCCACCCCCCGCGTGTACTTTTAAGTAAAATCTTCAGAACTCCACTTGATGGTGATGCATCCAACCTTTGATCTGAATCGCATTCGATCTAAATGTCCTCTTCCTTTTTTTTTTTTTTTTCTTAGTCGTCGCCATCCTGTCCCCCCTATCTGTCTCGGGACACTGCGCGGTTGTGTTGCCCCCCCATCGTCTCACAAGGTATTGTGAATCGAGTACATACTAGATATCACCACTATCGCTGTATTGTAGTGACACTAACATACATACATATATCACAGTCTGTCGAGAATATGTACTGTACTAAATCTAATTTGTCTCTATTAACTGCACCAACCCCCTCTCCCTCTCCCCCGAGGGGGGGGGGGGGGCTGCTAGAGAGTGCAATTATTAAGTTAGTACTTCATGGCAGCATGTGCACATAGTTACAGTGTATCCATATATGTAGTATGTACAGTATATGGTTGACAAAGCTCCATCAAAGCTAACTTAAGCGCCTCTCCAGTCTCTTGCTGGGGACCCACTTACGGAGAGGGATGTCGGGGCAACATGTGGACCCATGACGTGAAACCAGTTGAGGTGCAGTCTAAAACATGCCAAGTAGTAATATATACATACATAGATACTTATATATGTATGATCTTCCCCCATTAGCCCGGCAGCCATTGACAATCATGAATCTTGGTTTGATTTTTACGCCTGAAATCGTTGCTTGTATCTAGACTACCTACAACGTACTATCAATCCATGGCTACAATTCAATCATATGCTCGACGCCTGTCGTCTGGTTCTAATGGCACGTCGGCTGGGTTTATGAGCCATGGCTTGTCAAAGCCATCGTCGTCAAGCTCACCTACACTCAAGCCTATCAATGGTAGCGGTCCTTCGTTTGGCTCGATTTTTATTAGAATCAATGATCCAAATGCTGCTCAAGCATATCAATATATGATTCCAATTTCAGAGGTTAATACTTATCCGGTAACTTTACAAAATTTTTCAACTGTTCTTGGTTTGTGCTGACTATTTTTAGGCACTTTTCTCAATGGTCAAGAAACTCAACACCAAGAAACTAATCTATGAAGGCGATCACGCATTCGCCATCCACGTCGACGAAGACGGAGATCAAGGTGCGATCATTCTTGAACGTTTCTGGGATAAAGTCGTTCGTGACGGATTGCAAATTATTATCACTTATAAATCAGCTACAGACAATGATTTGAATACAGATCCAACCAAATCACAAACTCCGGCATTACCTATCGATAAATCACTCGAGTCTGGTCTTGGAACTAGAAAAAATCAAGACGATGCTTTTTTTCCTCACTACGCTTAACTTTGTGTTTTGTTAATGTTGCTACTGCTTACATATTAAATTTTAATGTGCTCAATGATATATAATACAGTTTTAATTAACCCATTTTTTAACTTAATCACTTGAATATCCTCAACTCTCACTTTTTGAGATGTTGTCGCCTCCCCACACCACCGTTAAAATCCCCTAACCCAAAGATTTAGCAACTTAACCAATCGGCAACTCATAAACAGCTAACAAGTAAAAAAAAAAAAGAAAAAAAATATTACCTTGGAATCTTTAATTTGAAGTATATTTGAATACTACAGCAGAGGTTGTTTAAATTTGCTTGTGATTGTTGATAATTGGGCGTGTCATTCAGTGTGAGAGGGTGCTCAACAAACCAGTGTTTACTGGTGCTGGAGTTAGTAAGCATTAATAACAGCAGCTCATAAAACTTAACCGGCCGTTGTTTGGCACTTTGTACGAGCAGGGTTGAATCAAAATTTATTTTTGGCTCGACAGTTACCCAGGATTGCCGTAAAAGTGAGGACATGATTGCATGAGCGTATATAGTCTTAACCCGAAGTATATTTCTTTAATGCACTATAGATAATCCTACAACTTATCCACTCTTTTTTCAAGTTTACCAACCCATTCCTGGGCTATTTCTAAGTTCATTTGTTCACGTTTCTCCAATTCGCCGACTTTGCTCTCCACATATTGTAATGCTGTGGTCCATTTTTGAATCCCTGACTCTGCTTGAGTCAATGTGTTTTTAATTTGTTGAATCGTAGACACATTTGACGATGCTTCAGAGTGTATAAATCGCAATGTCTTTAAACGAGTTAATAGCAGCGGTACCAGCGACGATAATCTTGTGATATCACCAACCGATCCGTGCAATCTCAAAATCATAGCCCTGTCACCTTCTGCCAAGTCGGAAATTTGCTTTAAGCTGTCAAATGTTTGTGACAAGTCCTGTGTTGATAACAGCTGTAGTTTTTGCGTTATCGACGATAAACTCGGTACTACTGGATGTTCCAACCCGTGAGATGATGATGACCCTAGCATACGTTCCAAATTGGCCAAACGAGTATCAACAAGCGCCAACATGGTTTGATATCCATCAATTTCCGATTTTGGTATAGTAGATCGCAAACTAACCGGCGTTGGCTGAGATTGTAATTCTGATATCGGCGGAGGTGTACTTAAATTCTTAATCACATTGATAATTTTAAGCTCACCACCACCTAAAAGCTTGTCTGCATCGCTTTTTAACTTTCTAACGTCATCATTATCGTCGTCATCAGTCAACTCTTCAATCTCTCGTCGTAATCTCGCAATCTTCATATCTCTGGTCTCCCATCGTTGTTCGATACTAGTCGCAGGTATTGAATTTGAAGATGTAAAGAATTCTCGTACTAATGGTGAATAATCTATATCCTCATTTTCTTTTTCTTTTGGTATTTCGATTATCTAGGTTTGATTAACCTCTTTTTTTTTTTTTTTTTTTGGGATCCACCACAACTTCACACAAAAAAGTACATACTGGGATCTCAACATCTGGTGTCTCGTATACGTCGGGAGAAGAAGTATCCTTGATTTGTCAACCTCATTAAACCAATTTTAAAAATATATGGCTTACGATATCTAGTTGAAGTGATTCGAATGCGTGTGATGACATCGGTTTCTTAATAGATCATGTAGGCTCTTCTGTGTGTTGTTAGGCAAACACATCGACGCGTCAATTGCTGAATGCGCGTCCGGTAGCCAGGTTGGGACATTTCAAAGGTTGGTCAAACGCTCACGCACCGAGAAGTAAGTACTACCGGCTATTTACTGAAAATGAGGTTTACATTTAAAAGAGTTTATTCCAAATGAATGCAAATACATCAATTAACAAAGACAACAACAAAAAAAAAATGAACAAGTCTAAATATTTAAATAAGATAAAAAAAGGTTTTTTAACGATCGACTTCACCAAACACGAGATCCATGGTTCCAATGATAGCCACGGCATCAGGCAAGAAATGACCTCTTGAAATATGATCGAATCCACCCAAATGAGCGAATCCAGGAGCACGGATCTTGCATCTGTATGGTCTCTCGGTACCGTCTGAAACGAGGTAGACGCCCATCTCACCCTTTGGCGCTTCGATCGCAGTGTAAGTCTCGCCAGGAGGAACACAGTAGCCCTTTGTGAAGAGCAAGAAATGGTGGATCAAAGCCTCCATATCCTCCTTCATGAGAGCACGTGGTGGTGGAGAGATCTTGAAATCTTCAATCTTGACTGGACCGGCTGGCATGTCGTTCAAGCACTGGAAGATAATGCGAAGCGACTGACGGAACTCAGCCATGCGCACAAGGTATCTGTCATAACAGTCACCGTTAACACCAACCGGAACGTCAAAGTCAATCTTGTCGTAGACTTCATATGGCTGGTTTCGGCGAATATCGTAGACAACACCAGATCCACGGAGGAGAACACCCGAGAACGAATAGTTAAGTGCCTCTTCAGCGGTCATCACACCAACACCAACCGTTCGTAACTTCCAGATACGGTTATCCGTGAGCAACTCCTCGACTTCATCTATTCTGTCACCAAACTGGGTAGCCCACATGTAAATGTCATCCAACAAACCAGCGGGAATATCCTGAGACACACCACCGGGGCGGACATATGCAGCGTGCAGACGAGCACCGGATACACGTTCGTAAAACTCCATCAACTTCTCACGCTCTTCCATACCCCACAAGAAAGGTGTCAACGCACCCACATCCATAGCGTGTGAAAGGACTGACATGAGATGGTTAAGCACTCGTGAAATCTCAGCAAACAACACTCGGATGTACTGAGCACGCACTGGAACTTCAATGTTAAGCAATTTCTCGGTAGCTAAAGCAAAAACCTGCTCGTTTGACATCATCGAAACGTAGTCAAGACGATCAAAGTATGGCAGCGCCTGCAAGTACGTCTTGTATTCTTGATCATTAGCATATGTACTTCTCCACACACCTAGTCTTAACTTCTGCTTACCTATCAGCTTCTCAGTACCTCTGTGCAAGAGACCAATATGAGGATCTGATCTAACAATTTCTTCTCCATGAAGTTCGAGAATCAGTCGTAACACACCGTGAGCGGCGGGATGCTGAGGTCCAAAGTTGACAGTGAACGCTCTAATTTTTCTGTTCTTTTCGTTCTCAATATCCGTCACGGTTTCTAGAAACCAAGATTTAGACCAAATTACTTCCAAGGTCTTATTTTACTCACGTGTATTGAATGAATTGCCCATGTGCATCCGATCAACCGGCATTTCCTGGAACGTAGTTGTATCGAACTCGGCCTCGGCCTTGTTGGCCACGCATGCTCTGAAACCACGTCTGGCCATGACCTGCGACGACCGCAGGTAACTGCCATGTCGCAGCGAGCGGATGAAGTTTGACGATCTCAACATTGCTGTATCTCGAATTCAAAGAGTCTGTGGTGTGAAAAACGTGAACCCGCGCGACCAAACCTCGGAGTATCTCTGCAATCCACGCACGACCAGACTGATTAGTGCCCTTCTGTAAATGCTTCTCCTCCCAATTCCGACAAGTGTACACACCGGAACCTCAAGTCTGATCGTTGTTGTCGACGATAATCCACAGTTCGCAACCTTCGTCCAGCCCAGGATTTCTTGTTGAACGCAGAGCCGCGACGAAACGAAAAAAGCCGACTGCCCATTGGCCAGCCCCGAACGCCCAGGGCGCTGGGGTGATAGGTTAATAGGGCTAGGACTTTCTTTGGATGTTTACCCGCCCTCAAGTTGGGACTTTTGAAGTGTTGACGATTTAAATGTTCACCGAGATTTTTTTTTGGTTTTTCTCCGGGTCCTCGGAGCCTGATACAGCTTTTGTTGAAGAACGATTCAGAGCTGAGCAAAATGGTCGACCACACCCAAAGAAATAGAGTCGGCATTGAGCATGACCGGGTGACAAATGTATGTTGTTGTTTTTTTTTTTTCTAAGGCGCAGTGCAAGCGTGCGATTGGGCTAATCGTAGGTGTCGAGCACTGATTTCCCTGGCCACTATCTCGGCGAGGACAACTCGTGGGATCTGGAGAAATTTCAAAATGTAAGTCAAATTGGATTGCAATTTGGTATCTTAAGGGGGAGCTAATATGATAATATCAGAGTTTCAAAGTGGACATCAAGAACAGGAACGACAGCAACATGCAGTTTGATCTGATTGGTATCGATGCGTCAATCGCCAATGCATTTCGCCGTATCATGATTTCAGAAATCCCCACATTAGCAATCGAGTATGTGTTTATTGAAAACAACACTTCTATTATTCAGGACGAGGTTTTATCTCACCGCCTTGGTTTGTTGCCGCTTAAGGCTAGCCCTGATCATCTCAAGTGGTTCAATAAGGACGATCCAAAGCAAGAGCCTACTGATCACGATACTGTTGTGATGAAGCTTTCAGTTAAATGTACTGTCAACACAGACGCACCTAAGGGCTCAACTGACCCTCGTGTACTGTACCATAATGCGCACGTATACGCACACCAACTCGAGTTTGAACCTCAGAATATTCAGAAAGAGTGGTACCCAGATGGTATCCAGTGCACAAACCCAAATATCTTAATTGCTAAACTCAGACCTGGTCAAGAGATTGATTTAACTATGCACTGCATTCTTGGCATTGGTCAGGATCACGCAAAGTTCTCACCGGTATCCACGGCTAGTTACAGACTGCTGCCTACAATTGACATCATTGGGGCTCCTATTAAAGGCGAATTAGCTCAGAAGTTCAAGAAGTGCTTCCCACAAGGTGTGATAGAGATCAACAACAAAGGTGAAGCCTACGTCAAGGATCCTAGAAAAGACACAGTCACTAGAGAAGTTCTCCGACACCCGGAGTTTGATGGAAGGGTCAAGCTCGGTCGGCAACGTGATCACTTTATGTTCTTGGTCGAGTCTACTGGAGCTATGCCTCCAGATGAGATTTTCATCAAGAGTGTACAGTTGCTTAAGCGCAAGGCACAACTGTTGAGAAGGTTTAAACTGCAGCACTAAAAGAAAGAGTCACTGTATGATAAGTTTGAATATTTAGGAGTTTGTTTGTATATGTTTCACATACTTTTTTTTAATGTCATTTAATAATGAATAACCACTAAAATTCCGATAGCGCCAAATCAGTTGCGAATGATAAATATCCATGTACAAGGACAATACATTAAATATAGAACACAAGATGCCAATAAATTTCTATTGCATTAAACGTTGTCATCATGGTAGTAGAATCTAATACGTCAGAAAGTTGTGGGTTCGGTGAGGATATCGTGATAGGCATACCTTGTTTGCTGCGGGTTTAGCGGAGCATGCGCTACATAACGATCATTATCTGGCGGTCGATCTATTAAGTCAGAATTGTTTTACTCTATGTTCAAACAACTTACGATTCTTGTCGTTCCCAGCAAGCATAGACTGTATTGATATCGAAACCGAAGCTACTGTCTGTACCGGAGACCACCCGGAACCGAGAACGTCTAATATTAGTTCGATACAACTCTGAAATTTGATCAGGATTCCTACCTAAACATATATGGCCATTACTGTAAGTTAGCACTATCGCCATGTTGGTAATGAAATTTGCGTAAGCATACCTGTAGATATGAGGATGAATTGGAACCTCAACATTTCGTGATCGAATAAACTGTACCTCAGGAGGTTCAATAGGATATTGATTTTTAAATCTGAATTGCAGCCGAAATATTTTGCCGGCATACAATGGGTTATCGTCCATGACTCTGATATCGATCAACCATAATGAAAAATCCTCGGCTTGAAACACCGAGATGCCTAAATCGTTAGAAACCACACTCATAAAATCGTTTTGAAAAAACTCGTTTACCAGTTGCTGGGTTCGTCTTCAGATCAGCAAGCTCTCGGCTCAGGCGCTTGGTGTATCCAGGCAACATCGCGATCGAATGTTTAAGATCAAATCTAATTTCAACTTTGTTGACAGCGCAATACGATCCTAAAACTCCTGAACCTCCGGATAAACAAATGGGTATATGTGTCACCAAAGATTGCTCTCGGTTATATTCAATTACAGGCCGGATTTACACCTATCTGGTGCCAAAAGATGATCATGCGCGTGTAAGGTGGGTTCATCAATCAAAGTGTCCCCAGGATCAATTTAGCCAAGTTCTCGAAGATGGTGATGCTGGTCGCCACTTGGACGTCCATCATACGAACACGTACGACCTACTTTGGGCCTACAAATGGCTTGAACATGTACTACATACTGTAAAATGAAGTCATAGTCTATTTTATTTATTTACACCATTCAATATCTGGTTAAATCAGTCATAACTACCAGCTTACATAAGCTCTTACGCGTTCCTTGTCCCGTGCTGTTTGCTGTGAACGCGTCGGGGATTCGCGCCTTGACAGTGCCGTCCTATCAAAACAAAAGTGGTCGAAAATAGGTCACATCTGCAGCGTCGCACCAGAATTGTGCACCAATTGATTTCAGAGTTGCACAATGGTTCCGGTAGGCGGTGCTTTAGATACAACTAAGCTGCAGCGGCTGTCGCAACCTGGCGATTTTGAAAGCATCTCGCTCGATGATCCGGATAGTGCTGGAGCTGCGGTTCAGGCGAAGCGAAAGCCGTCGAGGGGATTGAGAACAGTCAGTGCGACTGGCCATTTGCTAGTGAGGTCACCTAGTGCTACGAATACAGCGGGAAATGTAGGTGGATCTACCCCGTCACCAACTCAGCGCAAGTGGAGCGGGCATATGCCAAGTGGCTCTGGATTGAACATGGACAGACGAGAGCTTCTGAATTCACCTGGTACGCCTGTGAATTTGAATATGCGAAGAAAATCTACTGGTCGGCTCCCTCCGACGTCGCCTTCGCTGGCATCATCTGAACGATTCTCGATATATGGTAGCGCCGGTGCTGCCGTATCGGTCTCAAGTCTACATTCTCCGTCTCCTCGAAATAATTTACATCGTCAGTCTTCTGCATCTATGATTTCTCTACCTCGGAGGCGACAATCTTTGAATCCAGCATCATTACCTCGTCCACTGTCGCCCGGACATGATGCAGATGAAGGTACTACAAAATTGCCTTTACGAAGATATGTGTCTCGAAATTCTTCAATCGCACTGGTATCTTCAGACCGCGAAAACAGCGTTGACGACGAGTCGGCTGACGACGTTGACGTGCCGTACGACATCATATTTTGGAATGTACCTCTTACTCCTGATACTCGCAAGTCAGTCGGCGTAGGACTTTCTGCTGGTGATTACATGGACCGTGGGCGCGCAAGCGGTATAGCTTCGACGCCGATTCGGTCACCTATGCGTCTAAGTCCTCCTAAGCGAGCTGACGGAAGTCTGTCTCCGAGTAAGCACTGGTCAGCTGCTATGGAGAACTTATCACCCGAAGCAAAAGATCTTACACGCAAGCTAGAAGATTATCGGGATCAAGAGCATATGAAAAATCAGCAAGAACAAGAAGCGCGTGTCGAGCTTGCGATGAAGAAGTATTCCAAGATAGACAAAGAACATACGCCAATCGCCGAGAAAGTAGGGCCGTCTCCGCGTCATTCAGTAAAGAAAGAGGACATGGCTACCGAGTCTGTTACTAGACCTTCGCATTTACCTAGAAAGACAAAGCAGGAGGAAGAAAAGCATTTGGCAGCATATCGCAAGATGATGGCTTTGTCACAAGAACAAGATAAAAAGAAACGAGATAAGATTGCAAAGGACCTAGAGATATACGATAGACAAAAACGCGATGATGAAGCTTTCTGGGCCAAAACCATAACTCCAAATTTGCCGAGTTCTGTTGCAGATCCAAAGGTCCGAACTTTGGTTTGGAGTACTGGGATTCCGTCAAGATATCGTGAACGCGTTTGGGGGTTACTAGTAAATAATTTGCTTGGTATCACGAAGTCTGATTTTGATCAACTTATGGTCAAGGTTAAGGCTCTACCGGTCAGCGAAGTACCCGCTATTTTACTGGATGACGTTGAGGAAACGTTTCCTGATACGAAACTGTTTCAGCAGGACGGCCCATTACATGAGCAACTTGTGCATGTTTTACTGGCATTGATGTTGTACAATCCTTCGTTCGGCTATGTGCACGGCATAAGCGTATGTTGGCATGCTTTACCTATTTTTAACTAGCTAATAATATTTAGCATATTGCTGGATCTTTACTGCTCCACTTGGATGCATTCCCAACGTTCATGACATTAGCCAATACGGTTCGGCATCATCCAATATTGTCAATGTACACTGGAACAACAGCGACAAACAGTTCTTTAACTACATTTTACTCGCGTTTTGAACGCGCGCTTGCTAAGCATTTACCTTCAGTACACTTTCATCTCCAGTCAGACCTGGGCTTGGATTGCAGTTCTTATCTTGAACCATTGATATTACCGCTGTTTGCACGTCATTTACGCATGGATTTAATTCCACGTGTCTGGGATATAGTGTTTTCGGAGATGTTGTCTGATTCGACGACGAAAATAAATGGTAGGCAATCTCTAACTGCTGCGCAACCTACACAGTTTGAAGCGATCTTGATCGCTGTGGTATTGGCTATTTTGAAGTATTTACATACCGAACTTCTCATCTGTACAAACGAAACTGTAATGGACTTAATTGGTTGGAGTGCAATGAACAATGTACCAAACGCGACAAAGCCGGCGATGGTTGAAGGATTAGATTTGCATACCAAGCTATCAGTTGAAGAACTCGAATTTCTACGATCGATTAAGACTTTTCTGTAACAATGGCATCACGGAACAATATTGTCCATAAACTTTTTGATAGATTTTATATTACAGGTTATCTCTAGACATATTCCAAAAGATATTGCAGCTCTTCAATGTTCTGTTGATAGACAGCCTTACGTGCGTTATTGGCCCAATTGGTGACCCGAAGATTTTCCATGTGTTGTTCGACTTGTGCAGACTTTACTTCAGCGACTGCAACAATATCGTCGTCTAACTCTGCAAGTCGTGCTACATTCAAACCGTATGAACGATGAGCAATCCCAGGTTCTGCAGTATACATGAAACTAATCTGCGATATACCGTCTTCATTTGTACGTTCAATGTATCCCATTTTACAATTCGCTACAATACCAGGATATCTGTCCGCAAACTTACATAAAACCGGATAATGTGTAATAAATAAAGTAAGTGCACGAATATCGGTAATAAAATAAGATAGTACCGAGTGGGCTATTGCGATACCATCGACCGGTCCGGTGCCCCGACCAATTTCGTCCAGAATAACAAGTGATCTATTGGTGGCATTCCGTATGATATCAGAGCATTCGTGAAGCTCGACCATGAATGTAGACTCGCCTGCCATCAAATTATCGTATGCTCCCATTCGAGTTAGCACAGCGTCTATCATGCCAAGTCTAGCTCGTTCGGCGGGTACAAAGCATCCAATTTGTGCCATGATTGAAATTAATGCAGTTTGTCGTACGTATGAGCTCTTGCCGCCCATGTTAGGACCAGTTATGACTAATGCACGAGCACCGTCGGTTTCATGCAAATTCAGGTCGTTAGGCACATATCGGTCAATAAGCTGTTCGACCATCGGATGTCGACCTGCCGTAATATCTAGTTGAACAGGCTCGCTTGAATCAACCATCTCCGGTCGAACATAGTTCGGTTGCTTGGAAACCTCGGCTAAAGATATTAAGCAGTCTAGCGTGGCAATTGATTGAATGACAGACCGGAATTGCTCGTAATAAGCTGCAATTTCTTTCAAAAACTCTTTGTAATAATTGTCGCACGCGAGATCCAGTGACTCGTAATACATATCACGTTGCCCTATCATTTTCTTTATTTCTGGAGTATGAAATCGAGAAACACTCCTGGTTCTACATATTAGCTTTTGAAATATAAATATTCGGACAATACATACGAGCTCATTTTCATCCAATTTGACGGCACTCTTTTGACATCTTCGTTTCTGACGACAATCAAATAGTGTATATCCGAGACCGAGGCGTAATCGATATAATTCAACTTACACTCTTTTCGCGCTTGATTTAAGTAATTGTTAAGTTCAGTCTCAACACCAACAATGCCCTAGTTGTTAGTATACTGCCCTGTACCAGCGCTTGTCTACATACATATCTACTGTCTTCGATATCCGGATACAGTTCCCCATCTTGCGGGAAAAAGTCACGTTTTTTATTATTGTATGCAGCATTTGTGTCAAATCGATTATAAAACTTGCGTATATGATCGCGCATGGTAGGCAGATTAGCAAAATGCTTATTGAGAAGCGTAGATTCAAATTTTGGCATTGATTCCTGCATCTTCGTCGCAAAGTCATTCGAAATGTTCAATAACGCACGTAACCATGCTACCAGTTCTTTACGGCTAGCTCGGCCATAATAGATACGTATTAATCCGTGTTCCAAATCTGGAATTTTCACTAAACCCAAGACTAAATGGCCAACCCGATCATCTTTTGTCTCCACAAGTTCTTGAACCCCATCTGTACGTTCAATCAGTTTTCCATGATCTATTAATGGCTTCCCAATCCATGACTTGAGCAACCGCTGTCCAAACTTGGTCTTTGTGTGATCAAGCACCCAAAACAGACTTCCTTTAGTTGTATGGTCGGTCTGATTAGTATAAATTTCCAAGCTCGATAAAGTGTTCGCAGTCAAAGTCATGCAGCTCTTGGTCTTAAAATCTTCGAAACATGTCGTCTTATCAAAAATACCCTCAATTTGGTACTGTTTCATGTGCTCGATCATAGCAGCCAAGCATGCAGTTACGTGATTAGGCAATTCTAACGCATTATCAAGAAGCGAATTGGCTTCCATTGATGCGTCTGGATCCCCATCTGACGCAACATCTTGTAGATTGGCTGTATAAAAGTCAGTTAACCGCCTGATGGCTTCACTGTAAGAAGGCTTGGGTACATTATCTTCTAATCTGATCTGATCTGACGAGCCCGTTGCGACGTGATTCAATACTTTTCGAGATGCGCTGGATAAACTGCCGACAATAACTATTTCTACTGGATTTATATACAGCAATCTCGTTTCTAGTTCACTGCGCAAAAACCCATCTTTAAACTCGTCGTAAATCACTTGCCCGGTAGAGGCCGCGATGGCGACAATGCCAATTGTAGTATTAGCACCCTCATGATTCTCCGACGGTGTCTCACACAAGCTGAGAATAAAGCGACCGCTTGTACCTGCTGCGAGCGAGTCCACAAATGTGCCCTTTGTATACAATTCTGTTAACTCTCTTTCAAAGGGACCACTTTTATTTTTTCCTTTCCCTGCTTTTTTAAGTGCAGCAGTTTCAGTTTGCCGAACAATTCCAACCTTGTATCCAGGTTCGACTAATCTTCTAACGTGAAACATTAATCTTCCAGCAGGGAGAGAAGTAGATGCAAACCTGGTGTAAGGATTATTGGGATCCCGAGCTTCCTCAATAGTCATCCAACCAGCCGACATATGGAACCCGAGCACACGAGCAGCCTTTCGAGCATCATTCCCATAGAAATGAAATTTGTATCCCACTTCCATCGCGAGAATCACATCTCTGTGATCCTCTTTAATGGCGATGTACTGCTCTTGCAGTGGTGTAAGCTTCGTGGATTTCTTTCTTTTTTTGGTAGTGCTTTGTTCCTCTTCCTGGTCATCCCCTTCATCGTCAACGCCTTCCTGATTCTCAGCTTTTTCCTCATTACTATTTCGTATTTTGTCTAGCCTTTCAAGCGTCCCGCTGACCTTAGCACGAAACCTGGTTAGGGCTGGATCTATCATCCGGGGCTTTTCAACAACCTCCTCCACTTCATCTTCGCCGTGATCCTGTCGAAACCTTTTTAAATTCCGAACAGTATCAGCAGCAAGCTTAACACTCGCATATTTGCTCTTCCCTTGCCAGCTTGGTTTTGCAAAGCCATTATTCCCATTTGCTTGCTGCGATCGTGGCCCATTGTTACCCCACGGAACCGGCCCGGTATATGACGTTGCCGGACGATTGGTGGTATATTTCGGCGCCGTCGACGCAGTATTTTCCCTTCCACGGAAATACCTAGTGAGATTCTGTTGTGACATTCCCTATAGCATACTTTCTACCAAAGAATATTGATTCGCTGTAGCACTATTAGTAACGAGTCGGTATTATTGACGCGATCGTTTCGCGACACTTACGCGCCACACGCGATTGGGACAAAAAAAGCCTCCTGCTATTATTGCCTGCTATCTATGGTGCTTGTGGGCAGCATGAAGTCATCGCATCGAGGAACGGCATTCAATCAGCTTCACTCTATTCACACCGCCAGTTCTAACGACAATCGGTGCAATGCTAGACGTACCATCGGTATGCAAGTCGGTGTTCAATGGCACAAAGCCACTACACTTCAAAGAACTAGAGAAGAAGATCCATTCAGCTGCGGATTTAGTCGCGTTTGAACAGTCGCAGGCATATGCAAGGATACAGTACATGCTATCGTTCATCTCAAGTTCTGTTGCAGATGTGAAGATTCCTTTGTCAAGAGATGGACTAAGTCCTGGTATTGCGCCATTTCTCAAGATTCTAGACGACTTGATCGCTCTTATGGACGACGTTCCTGCCGAGACTGGGCCTAAGCGATTTGGCAACCCTGCATACAGAACATGGCTCAAGAGAGCTGAAAGCGAAATTGTTGACCCGGCTGTTAGTAGAATGCTGGGTAGTGTGGGATTAGGCGAGGATCAGGGTGCAATTGATGAGGTGGCAGGATATATGTATGGCGCACTCGGGTCATTTCAACGGATGGATTTTGGCACCGGTCACGAGCTCTCATTCGTCGCATTCTTTGGTGGATTGTTTTTTTTGGGTATTTTAAACGATAAGGGTTCAAATTCAGATACAGGTGGAGTTAATGGACCGGAAGTACTAGCTATATTCAACGTATACTACAACTTGATGCGTAAGATTGTGAAAAAATACAACTTAGAACCGGCCGGTAGTCACGGCGTGTGGGGCCTTGACGACCATTTCCATGTGGTCTATATAATTGGAGCGGCACAATTTCGAGGAACAGAGGAGAAGCATGAGAATCCATTAAATATCGCGCCGTTGGTACCAGGAAAGAAACAAAGGGATATGAGCATGTATGGCATGCCGCGACCTAGTGCGACCACAAATTCGGAAATTGTAGAGGATTTTAAAGATCAGAATATGTATTTTTCCGCAATTGCATTTATAAATGCGGTTAAGCGTGGTCCATTTTTTGAACATTCTCCTGTATTATATGATATTTCCGGAGTTCCAAGTTGGTATAAAGTCCACACTGGATTAATCAAAATGTACAACGCCGAGGTGCTTGGGAAGTTTCCGGTCGTGCAGCACTTTGGGTTTGGTGGGGTTTTATATCCATGGAAATAACATCATACTGGACGTTTTGCTGTATATATTATGTATTATAGTACAAAGTTATTATGGTCTGCATACTACATGCATTAAATCAGTACACTCAAACCCCTCCCCTTTAGCTAGATCGACTACCCGCACACCGTCAAGACTAAGTACACCAACTCCTAAAGCTACTAATCTCAGTTCTGTCTCATGTGTAGCGCCGGGTGCTAAAGGACCTATTCGAAGGTCATTGCCTAAAGCAATTAGCTCGTCTGCTTCAATGGCGCCAAGCTTATGAGAAGAATATACTGCAGCATCGTCCATGATTCCCAAATTTGGACCATCAGATGTTATACTCTTATTTGCGGGAGATGATTTCCATTTCTTAGGTTGAACAAGTAATGATATGCGTTTCGGGGAGCGTGATTGATTCCTGATATATACTCTCCATGAAAAAACCTCCCCGGCACGTACTTGTGTGGGTCCCGAAAACGTAAGACTTAGTCCTTCATGTACAATTTCTCGCATGGCTGCAGCTGCGGGAATATTTGCTGGATTGGGTGTACCTGCAGATTGCTCCTGTGGTAATCCCCAATTTGGTCGCGGAGGGCCTAACTGTGGTGAATCCATAGGTCCAGGTGTAGATGACGATCGGTGCTGCATGACATGCCATGCTGATGAACTTTGTCCGGAAATAGATCTGTACGACGACGACGGCAGCGCAATTGTCTCTTGTTGAGGTTGTGGCTGTTGTAACGGTGCAGATTGTGGGATTGAAGCCGTTGTCGTAGCGCTTGCAAAATCAAGTGTTGTATTCCAAGTCGCTATAATCTCCGGACCGGCACCAGTACCATCTGGCGATGTCATGTTTTCGGGGTGTAATAACGGCACGCACTCAACGCGAACTGATATCGTACGGACTGTGAACTTCGCCGACGGCTTTCCATTCCCTTGCGATGTAGTTGACGCAGTTGAGGTGCGTATACCAGCCGTCTGACTCTCTGGTAGTGCTAATGGTATAAGTTTAAAAATCTCTGAAATCCCATCTCTGGCTTTGCATCGCATTGGGAACCGATCATCTAAGTCGCCGGGGGGTATTCGTGAAGACTTCCCGCCGGCAACAGCCAATTCAACAGATCGCACCAATACATCTGTGCCCACAAATGCAGTGACATCAACGTCAAGGCTTGCCAATACAACTAATGTATCCTCAGCCAATGTTGCATGAGTAGGTAACCTGGAGCATCTAAGCCTTAGATTAAGAGCTGGAAAAACCGGAGTATAGTTCACATTCGACAACCGTGGAAGCCGAACATAGGCTGGTGCTAACTGTTTCTGTGCATCTTCTGTGGCTTCCGCTACTGCACTAACTGGCGAAACGACAACTTTTGTAGCTGATAAGGACGGCGGCGAGCACGCGAAGTGAACATCGTGTGCAAGGCCATCGAGTACATTGAGTGCGTGTAATGGTACATTTGGCTCTAAATAGTCTATCTCTCCTTCGGCATTAGTTCCGTTATTAGTCTCACTGGTATTATTGCAGCTGGTAAGTGCAGATACAACGTCATCAGTCCATATCGAAATACCGTTCCCTTTCGCTGTCAGACTCGCCTTCACTGATACTGAAATCCTTGGATTAACCAATCGTGCTTTAGGATGTCCAATAGTAGCCTCAAACCTCCACAATGCAATCCAATATGTTCCCTCTTCGTTATCTTCAGTAGTCCTATGCACATACACAAGTCCGGCCCTATCAATCACCGCATTGTGAATAGGATACGACGCTGCAGGTTCGCCACCATTAATACCATCACCGCGCTGTTGTGGCATTCCTAGTGAAGAATACCTCGTAGATGCAAAATTGACTGCTGAAATTTCAACTGCCAGAACCAATCGTGACAAATATGAATGAAACGCGACGGTCGACATGTCAATTGTCTCACGTAACTTGAGCAATATATATATCGGCACGGTTTCATCTACAAGATCAGCACCATCAATTAAAATTTCCTTCGTAATTGACTCACCGTAAAATACTTGGGTCCGAGAAGGTAACCCAGTAAGTACGGCATGATCCTTGCCATGTGTCTTGCCCATCGCAGCTGTAGCTAATGATCCAGTCGCAGCTGCTACATCGGGCAAGCGCACCGACAAGCTCCCACCAGACAGTACTTCTAGGCTACTCCTTTGTGCCATCGCATTGCATCCCTTAAATCCTCAGATCAATTAGGATATAATCAGCTCTTTATCCACCTCCAAATAGGCTCAAATGGTTAGCCAAGTTGGTTGAATTCCCCTGGATTTTCACCCTGGCCCCTAGCCCTAGACCCTTGTTTGAGTTGTGACGTGCCATCATGTGCGGCTGAATTATGGATGTGTACATTTTTCCAATTCAGGAAAGCGCGAGCGGAATGATCCTGTGCGCGACGGAACGTTTTGAATTGGCGTTGTTTAACCACATGGCAATAATGATCGTTAAAGCAACTAACAAAGCGCAGGCAATGCTGGTTATACATTGATCTACAAAAAAATACGGAGTAGATTAAAACGCAGCAATTTAATTCATGAGATACCATTAAAACCAAATGTAAACGGCCCCGAAAGCCTTGGTCCGTTCACGAAACAATTTCTGATAAATAAGTCAAAAAGAGAAGAAAAAAATAAATTTTCACAAACTTGAAAAAAAAGGAGTATCTGAAAAGAAAAATATAGCGTCTCAATCATAAACATAAAACATGGAAATGGTGCCAAGCTTGTTGCGATTCGGATAGTACCTTATTTTGAGTAAAAAAAAAAGTTTTAGAAAGATTCCATGACATGTCCACGAAAAAAAAACCCATAAAATAAAAAAACCCATAACCATATAACAACAAGGAATAAGCAAGACTAGAAAAATAAACAATAAATTGTTTATGCGTCAAGGATACCCCAGTACTTCTCAACTCCAAACTCGCCATCGGCCTTCCAGTAGTCGTTGAAAGCAGTAAACTCGATCAATTGATCAGCAACAGTGTCGACCAAAGAGCTTAGAGCAGCCTGCTGGTTAGCAACCGAAGGAACAGCAACACCGTTGTTGGTGCCTTGCTTTGGCCAGCCAGACTCAGTGATGAGAACAGACTGTCCTGAGCAGACATCAGAGACACGGCCGATCTGTGTCTCGACAAAAGAACCAGACTGGTCAGCAACAACGTTGCCATCGAAGAAAGGATGGCAGTTAACTGCAGCGTAATCAGAGCAAGCGCAAAGCGACGGGTTGGCAATGACAGCAACAAAAGTGTCAACAGTGACGACTGGGCCAGTGAAACCAGCGGAACGGAGAAGAGAACGTCCTTGATTAACGAGCACAACCATCTCAGCAGCAGTCTTGGAGCCAGAGTTTACAAGCTCGTTACCAATGGCAACAGTATGAACAGTGTCCCAGCCGTAAGTAGAAGCTGAAGCGGCAATGGTTTCGATACCCGAAGAAAGAGCAGACACGTCATAGATACCGAGGAAAAGCTTCTGTCCAGAGGCGAGAGCAGCGAAAACGTTCTCGACCTGGTCACAGTCAACACCATACAAACGGATCAGAGAGTACGAAGAAAGCTGTGCGACGTCAGAAGCGACATCAGACGCAGACTTGCAGCTACCATCGGCGTTGTAAGGAGAGTAGGAGATACCCTTAGCACCAGAGAAGTTGCCAGACGACGACGAAGTAGCCGCCGACGACGAAGAGGCAGCCACCGACGACGAAGAGGTACTCGACGACACAACGGTGCTCGAAGTAGTAGGGGCAATATAAACTGAAGTCGACGAAGTGGTAGGAGCAACATAGACCGGGGTCGACGTGGATGACTCGTAGACCGCTGATGAGGGCGACAATGAAGACGCAACGTAGACAACAGCTGGAGAGTCAACCTCAACGGCAGCCGAGAAAGTTGAAGCAACAGCGACAGGAGTGCTTGTCGAAACTGAGGAATCAGCGTTGACATGGGCAGTGACAGTAGCCATGACAGTCACGTAGACGACATCTACGTCGGCGTCGGCCTCACGCTTATGAGGATTATGAGCATGGCGGTTGGCTATAACCGGTTAATAACTACTCAGCAATAACTCAAAAACAAACAAATAAGCCGAGATAGCCCAAAATTCGCTGATTGACATACCATGCACAGGCTGAGCGGCAACAAACTGAATCAAAGCCACGAGGACCACAAGGGCGAGAAACACGACAGACTTGGACGACATTACGGGTGTGGAATCAAAAAAGTCTATGAATGATATTCTGAAATATGCGAAAGCAAAAAGATTTTTGATCTTTAATCAACACCAATCTGAGCCTGATCCTAGAAAAACCAAAGCAAGAAAAAAATATGTGACAAAATAGGAGTCCGACAGGATCGCGAGATTATTGCACACTCTAGTAAACAGCAACCGAGGAAATGTGAGAAAAAAGAAAGAAACGTGCACTGGATCAATAAAGGAATGAATGGCACACGAATATGTAAAAGAAAGGAACGACTGACGATCAAGATCTCTGCTTGAACGGAAGCTAGAGGTGTGCATCAGGCGAGAAAATGGAACCTGGCCAGCGAAAAACCACCAGGGCGTGACCGGTCCACACGCCTGCGGTACCGGCCCCTCAGATGTGTGCGCTCACTGCGCGCTGTGACTGCGACCGGGTAACGGCTGGCGTGCGCGGAGCCAGATTAAATGTAAACAAAGCCGAACCTAATCTGGTTAGTATTGTTTACATTTGCGCTGGGGCTTAAGGGTTTTGTTTTGTCCTCTTTTTTTTTTTTTCTCTCTGGACTGACGACACCAGCGACAAATTCAAGACAACAACAACAACAACAACAACAACATGCAAGCATGACGGTTGAAAACTGTATAGATCTTTTACGCTATATTATTGCTGCTGGCGTCTTCCGTCTCGCTTGGGACTCGTTCGACGAGTCTGGTTTCTGAGTCTTGCAGATATTTGCCGGTGAGTGGTTCGATTGCGGGCGCGTACATACATTATAGATGTGACGATGGATGATATGATCCGTGCTCAGGTTCCCGTTAGCAGCAGCAGCCAACCGCACTTCTGCTTCCCAACTTTACAGTACATACATACAATTTAATCCCCGAGCCCAAACTATCTAACTCATTTAAGTTCAGCATTCCCTGTTCGCCCAGCCAGCCGGGCACATCACCAACCGCAAATCTTCTGTGCGCTCGTTGTCTCGGCAGACTCTGCTGCGCTTGCTCTTAGATTAGCCAATTATTTGTTAAAGCACACTGATTCCCATGTATTCTTGGCTGCCTTAATATCAATACATATGTCTGTACATATTTCATGAACCCGTGTATCTGCCTGGGTTGCTAACTTGCTACAACCTGCGTGCGTGTGCTGCGCCGGTGGTTGCCTCCCAGCCGGACGCACTTATAAAAGTTGTGAGTCGCACTGTGGTAAATTACTCTCCGGGATGGCTTCGGGCCGCTCTGCTCGATTGAGTATCGTAATTTATAAAAAATTGTTACATTAACTTATATGAACCAGCGGTTGTACAGTAATATTTGTATGGATCATATGATGTCCAAATATAACTCAAATAACTAATAGAAAAACAGTAAAATAACCACAAACCCTTCAAAGTAAGAAAACAAGAACCATCGCGGACAAGACACAAGATTGTTAAAGCTACACTTCACCGATAATCAAGTATAAGTACAATCCAAGAGAGTACCTAAGTATCGAGCCGTAGTCAAACCTAGTTATTAATCTCTGCCGGAAGGGACAAAATGTAATTATGTATAAATACCGTGCGTATAGAAAAGAACCAGTCATTATGATACAACCAAGGATAGGGTAATGGAAGGTTCTCCTCTGAGTAAAGCTTTTACGAAGTCTAGTAAACGCAGTATAAACTAATACAGTGCTCGTTTAAAACTAATTAGTGCGCCTCGCTGCTGAAGAAGCTCTCTTCAGTCGCTCCAGTTTTTCACGCACATGTGCGGCCAATGACGCCCATTCGGAGTCCGATGGCTATAATACAGTATTGCAATTCACATCAATGAAATTAGAGCTAGAAGTAAGATTGATTGGCAAAATCAATAAGCCTGAGTGACGACGCTAGCTTTCACGTTGATTACATACGAAACAGCTGGTTGTATTCTATGTACATACGTAGAGCTGCCTGTATACAGTCAGTATGGCTAAGCGCCCACCCCCAAGCCAAGGAATCGCTGCAACGCACGTACATATCGTACGTACATATATATGTAACTGATCACGATTAATGCATACATACAACAAGACAATGCAACACACTTGTATCGCTCAACTTATCATTTCCGAGCTATTGGATCCCGCTACTCATTTATCGGTTGATGATGATGGCCTGCTGTCTTACATCTCGTTTTATCGCTTCGGCAGCTCCATACGCAGTAATATACATAATTATATAGTCTTCCCCCCTTGCATCGTGGTTCGATATTTGACACTTTCATCTGTCAACTCGCCCGGCACTCTAACCAAGGGATGAATAAGATAAATTAGCCTCTTCCTGTCAATAAACACCCAGCAGGATAAGAAGCGCCCTAAAATCGAGACTATGTGCTCCTAAAGTAGCAAAGTGTAGAGTGCTATTTCGTAAATGGTACGTGAGAAATGATTTCATTCAATTTAAATATACGACCAAACCAAACAGTATTATACCGTATAATAAATAGTATGTACCTAACTATCAAGAAATCGCGTGCGATATGCACCAAAAAAAGCTTTTGCATACAAATTCATTCAGATCACTCTTTTCTACACTACTACATATCAAACGCCAACTACACGGCATCCTGACCACATTTAACTCCAGTATGTTTATGCAAATCAATAACTCCTCGATTATGAAAACAATCCTTCATGCATCCCAGCGTCCGGTCACTCCGATCTAATCATACACCAATGGCTCCGGAGTCTTATTCTGTTTTGCGCTCTCATCCAATAACTTCTTTCGTCCCTTCCGTCGCTCTTCTTCAAGTTTCGCACTTAATTTCCCTCCTCGACTAGCTGCCTGGTTCTGTCGTTCCTATTCATTAGTCCATCTCTTCTTCTTTAATGGCGCATGATTGATTTGATTTTACTTACCTCCGCAGCCCTGGCAGCAGCAGCTCTAGGATCCTCCGCCGCTTCAGGAGACACTGACGATCCACCGAGTGTCTTCCCCTGTCCCGCATACGGTTGCAGTGTTTTCTTTGGTGCGCTTGCACTTGAAACTGCTGTTGCTGTCAAAGAGGCCGGTGGTGGTGGAGCATTGCCCAGGCGCTGGCCCTTGCGACCTGTGCCTTGCATCCGCATCGTCGACGATGCGGTTGCACGCGCCTCGACATCTGTTGATGAAAAACAATTCCCCATCGTAAACAGTCTATAACAATAGCAAAAGGAATCAAAATCTAAAAGCAATTTATGGTCGTGTTCTTGGATCTAAATTTCGGCTGATGAGTTCTAGGTTCGAATGTTTGGGAGGGATCGGATCCCTTACCAAAATGTAAACAAACCCCAATTGGGACATGGTGACCTTGGGATTCAATAATTCTTAATCTACAACATAATTTAAACCAAAAAAAAAAAAAAAAAAAAAGAAAAAAGCGAGCGCTAATCGTACAGAATGTCAAATAAGCGAAAGGTTAGTATTTAAGATTTTCTCAGTGTAGGCAAAGATGTCCCTAACTTGGACAGGCATCCCAAAGCTCTACTGGAAAACGGGCCAAAACAGACGACAACGACCATCCGCGGGCACCAAGAAAGAATACAGCGATATACATCACCAATCTCCCCCGGGACGTGACATTCGATGAACTTGAGACTGCTGTTTCAAGATATGGATTGATTGCGGAAGATGTCAGCACTGGTCGGAAGCGAATCAAGATATATACTGACGAGGAGACTGGGGAACCGAAAGGTGACGCGTTGGTTGTATTTTTTAGAGCAGAGAGTGTGCAGTTAGCCGTTGATATGCTTGATGATTCAGATCTGCGACTTGGGCAACCTGGTGCTGCCGAAAGAGGGACAATAAAAGTACAACCGGCGAGTCAGGAATACAAGGTCGAGAAAGAAGCTAAACCGATGGCTGAACGAGCAGCAAAAGACCGCAGACAGATCTTGAAGTCTGTACAGAAACTGAATAGCAAACTTGCTGATTGGGATGATGATGATCCTGATGCTGCAACTGTGACTAAGAAATGGGAGAAAGTAGTTGTACTGAAACACGTGTTTACGTTAAAAGAACTTGAAGACGACGTCGCGGCGTCGCTTGACATCAAGGAAGATATTCGTGAAGGGTGCGAGGAAATCGGACCTATAACCAATGTCACCTTATACGATCTGGAACCAGAAGGTGTGTTAACTGTACGATTTAAATCAGCTAGTGACGCTATGATATGCATCAAGGTATGGCCCTTGTCCAGTGTCTATGACGATAAAATGCTAACTATTAGCGTATGGATGGTCGGTTTTTCAATGGACAAAGACTAGAGGCATCTTTATACAATGGCACGAAATATCGGAAATCTTCGAAAGCTGAAATTGCTTCTGCGGCCACTGGTGATGGAGATGAAGTCGAAGAAGATAGATTAAACAAATTTGGAGATTGGCTTGAAAAGCGGGACCGAGACGAAGATGAGGAATAATTGCATTGTATAGTATAACTACTTGGGAATTTTGGTATTGTATCTCTATTACTGCATCGATCGTTCATAATTATCGAAGGTTGGTGGCCGAAATGGTAAATTTGACGTCTCCACTACGTTGTATTTTAAAACAGGACACTAGACAAGTCGCTTTTGTTCTCTTGCTCACGAATGACTAGACTGAAGCTGGATTTTCCGATGTCGGCAATGACGAGCCCACGAAGGGCTCTGCCGAACTTAATGAAGCGGTCGCGATTTACCAAGCGTAAGTACAGTTCGCTATCTGATATCGGTGTCATGTCGTCCAGTTACTAATTCATCCTACTTAAGACCCCTTACTGGCATTTTATTACAAACATGACTGCAGTTCTTTATACTGCCTAAGATATGCCACCTCATAGCAATTTTTAACGACAAGTCGGCACAAGTTGGCGAATCTCGACGATTGTCCAACCCGCTGGACTCCAGCCAGGAGACTACTTTTAAATATAATATAAAACAACAAGCTTAAGTTACACTCCAAAAAATACTGAAGTATTCGGAACTTCTGATTCTTAAATATTCGAAGGGCAATTTGAGTATAGACAACCGAGTCTGTATAGAATAATTGCCCGAGAATAGGTACATTCCCTAACCCGTGTGTCGTCGCCACGTCGCGTAAAGTCGCGTCGACTACGGTCGTCGGCAAATTACAATGCAGATCAAGAGGTAACTTCAGATCTTTTAAGATTCTCTACATAAACTGTTGTTTGGATTAATATCTTGGAGATATGCCACCAAAAGGGTACAGAAAAAATCAAGATTCGGCGGTAGCTGCAAGTCAGATTGGACATGACGATGGCGCTCCTAACGAATTTGGCGGAATAGACGTGTGTGCAATATTGAAATGGCTCAAATTTATGCTAATGTCAGGACTACTTACTTCCTAAAGCTACAATGACTCGAATCGCAAAGAGCTCGTTACCATTAAGTACGCCGATTCAAAAAGATGCAATGACGGCACTTTCTCGAGGTGCAACCGTGTTCATCAACTATTTAACGTCGACGTGAGTATACCAACGACGTGACGAAATTTTGGCTTATAATAGGGCGAATGAGGAGACTATTGCACAGGGACGGCGAACAGTTACTCCAGCAGATGTATATAAGGCGTTGGAAGTACTTGATCTTTCATTTTTCATTCCGCCTTTGAAGGAGGATGTGAATAGTAAGTCAACTTCTAATAATATGCGGTTACGACGATGCTAATTTCTAGAATACGTCGAAAATATGCAATCAAAACGCACAAAGGCAGTTAAGGAGCCAGCTGGCGATGAAGGAGCAGATACGCCAGTTGTTTCTACACCTGATCTATCTGCATCTGCAGAAGTATCCGAAGGAGGTAGTGCGGGACGGCCAGCTGCCAAAAAGGCCAAAGGTGTGAATGGACGAGTAGCAGCGATTAAGACAATTGCTCAACGAAGTCGAGGATTAATTGACGACGAGGATGAGGATGATACGACGACGGAGTTGGAAGTGACTGAAGATGATGTCGCCCCAGACGAACTTGCTACTGAAGACGAGAATGAATCTGAGCGTGACGAAGATACTGAGGAGGAAGAAGTCGAAAATATAGAGGATGATGAGGATGAGTTTGTAAGTGCGCCTGGATCGTTGGATCAGGATACGGTCGACGATACTTTAGATGACGACGCTGAACCGTCACGGCATCGGTTATTCAGTAAAGATGTGGACGCGGCCGGATCAGAAGATGATGATAACGGGACGGAGAGTGAGTGAATACGTTTACAGATTGTACATTAATCATATTCAAGGCATGTAATAAATAATTATCTGGGTTTAATATCAAGTGTGCTATTCATTCATGTCGACTATTTACAATTGAACCAGGCATTTCAACTTGTCTCCGTTCAAGCGCTTTTCGAGCTCCATTTCCACCAACCGAAGCTTTACGTGCAGTCTTTGCCGTCGCGGCAAATTTCAGCCGTGAGCCGTGAATCTTATCAGATACTGACGACCTAGATTTGCTTGAGTTCGTTCGCGATAACGGTGTTGGCGCGGTTATCGACCTTGATAGTATTGATCGCTGGTTTAATGGCGACGATGGCGGTTCCACGTTCTTTGTCTCCGACGCTGGGATCTGTGGCGATGAAAGTGGATCGTTGATGGCTGCTGTTGGCAAAGCCTTGGTAAGCTGCGAGTTCGATCTGTGTAGTGTCCTTGGTTTACCTCCACATTTAACCAGCAAATCATCTGTTTGTTTTGGTAAGCGCGATCCGTAAAACGGTACAATCACTTCAAGACAAAATTCATGTATTTCATCATGCGTTTCCAACTCGTCATTTCCACCGATAGCTTTGGCTATACCGGCTGTAGTAGCAGCAAGTGCTTGCCAAATGTAAAGTCTGTCGATAAGAACGTCCAGCAAAATATCAAGGTTAATCATACCAAGATCTTGCTTCTTCCGTTTTGTCTTCTTTTTTGTGCCGTTGGCATTTGAATTTTCTTGTTCCTTCTCAAATACATCATCAATTAATCGATTTTGAGCCATGATTTCCAATACTAAAATGATTTGTAATTTTGTTCTAGAAGTTTAGCTATCATTATTCATTGTCCCGATTGGTGACTTACTCTCTTTTCTTAATTTCATTGATCTTCGCCGGTCTTAATTTTGGCTTTCGTACTTCCTTATCAAGATTCCACCATTTAGTGATGAACTGTTTTTCATGATCAAGTGCACTGAGACCGATAGTGGACTGTTGTATATTAGCCGGTACAAACACATCGTTTGTCGAAGGCAAACGTTGGTCCGCCTCATCATATCCAAACTGTGTCTCGAGTTCGTCTAATATGTTTGCGAGTGCAGACTTGTATTTGTAGTCAGTTTCCCCGACGGACAGAATCATTTTGGACAGCACATCACGGATCTTAGTCGCATCGTCTTCACATAATACCCTGAATCGAGCTAATGTCATCTTTGCAAAAAATGTGAGTGGCGATTTGGATACGTAGAGTACTTCGAAATATAATGCCTGCATATGTTTGACCAAATCACGAACTGTCATCGAGCCTTTTTGCAAGCCATTTGATACACCTGATGATGCAGTCACGTCCATAGGTGGCGACTCTGCAGCCTTTGGTTTTTCTTTTTTTTGTACAACTGTGTTTCCTAGCGGTAAAAGTAAGTTCAGATTACTGAATGGTTGCGTGCCGTCGTTTGCTGGTAACGACGACATACCAATCGATCTCCAGAATCCGCAAAAATCACTTTTCATCAATTGCATATCAGGTGATTTTAGCGAATCACTTTGATCATATAATTCCTGTCTTTTAACTTCATCTGAATTGACTTTCTTCCACAGTGCACGGATATGTTTTGCCTTTACGTGTTCTGGTAACGGTGAGATGATGAACAGGGTTTCTGCCACCCTTTCGACAGCAGCAACAACTTTCTCCTCTTCAGCCTTTACAAAAAGCACCATATCATAATCAAACTCTGAACAATTCATGTGAAATGGTCTGGTTGAGTGCAACTGGGTCGATACGCGTTTCCGTTTCGTTGTCGTGGTCGTGATGGTGGAGGATGTGTTCGCAAGGATATTGATTGGTACATGAGCTCGCGGAACTGCTTTTATTGGCACAACATTCAGTCCTGTTGATAATATCCGCGACTTGAATGGCTAAACCGTCAGTAAGAGTTCCTCTCTAAAATTATTCACGTACGTGAATAACAAACGGTCGCATATAAGCTGGTGTCGAGTCTGCCGCTTTCCTCTTTTGTGAGCCAACTGGCGATTTCGTATGTGTAGGATGTGAGACTTGTATATTCTGCGTACTTCCAGTCTGCATTTCATCCATTTGCTGCTCTGTCTTCCCCTCTGGCAGCAATTCAGTCTCGCTCTCCTCGCGACCGTCCTCTGACGCGTCATTCAAAAGCACAGCATCATCGTCTGTCTTCGACTGCTCAGCAATATCGTCCTGAAGCAGCTCTTGGGCCCGCATATCTTTCAGCTAAAGCACTTAACTGTGCATATTTCTATCTTTACCCGTATCTGTCCGTAAGACCGCCTTAATTTCAGTTTTCAGCGGATCTAATGGTATCGCTATCGTCTCAAACCGAGTCGCGTATTCAACGAGATTAACGACCCGAGGGTATTAAAACGACGAACTCCCAACGTCACTATCGCGTTCAACTTGGAAGTACTGTACATCAGCCATAATTATACAATTCGGCTTTTGGATGGCAAGCTGGAATGATAAGAATGATATAGATTCATAAAGACATGGACTCAGAAGAAGGGCCACAGGTTCATTTGGACTTGCCGTTGTCGTTTCAACAGACGTTACTCAACGAGCTGTTTGAAGAAGATGCGCTCGTCGTGCTTGCCAGGGGCCTGGGTATGCCGCGAATCGTTACCAACTTGATCCATGCATATAATGCGATTGAACATCAGCTGGTACTTATTATTGGAGCAGATGATCGTGATTTTGAGTGGATGGGCGAAGGGCTTGCTGAGCTGGCGATGATGGATCCGTATAACAAGTCTAAGACTGTTAAAGGTGGTTTTCATGTCGTCAAGTCTGAAGTAGCTACTACGTCCGAACGACGCCAGCAATTGTATAACAATGGCGGTGTTTTTGCGGTCACATCAAGAATTATGGCTGTTGATATGTTGACAGGTTAGTTGGCAGTAAAACGTGCGTTCGCTATGGGTATGGCTAATCAGTAGATGTGGTTCCTCGAGAAAAGATCAGCGGCATTGTCGTGCTCCATGCCGAGTCATTGATGAACATAGGATTGGAATCGTTTATTATTCAATTATATCGCGAGAAAAATAAAGGTGGCTTCATCAAAGCTTTTACCGATGTTCCGGAAGCGCTCACAGTTGGGTTTTCGCCATTAACCAAGATTCTCAAAAATCTATTCATTGCAAAGCCTTCGCTGTGGCCTCGATTTCAGGTTCAAGTTTCAGAGTCGCTAGAGATGGACTCTCAGCGTAAGAAGCAAAAAGACATTATTGAGATCAATGTATCGATGACACCGTTGATGAAGGAGATTCAAACCGCAATATTAGCTTGTACTGAAGCATGCTTACGCGAGCTGTCGTCGTTACGAAGTGCCAGGTTTTCAGAAGTTGATCTAGAAGATGGCGAATGGGGCGTTGAGAACTCCCTAAACCCAAACTTTAATAGGCGGATACGAGCTAAGCTTGCTCCATATATGGCCAAGCTGGGTCAAAAAGGACGACAGATTTTGTCTGATTTGACGACTATTCGTCAGATTTTGGATCAGTTGTTAAACGCTGATTGCGTATCTTTCCTTGCACTTTTAGAGGGAGTTTTGAGACCAGATGTGAATTCATCCGGATTTAGAAAGCAAAACACTTCGCCGTGGTTATTTACCGATGACGCGCAGATTTTGTTTGCTTCAGCACGTCAACGGGTTTATTTGAATTCGGTGTCAAATCGTGATAGCAATCAATTGCAACGACTAGAAAATTGTGAGCCAGTACTTGAACCTCAACCGAAATGGGATCAATTAGCAGAAATTCTTGATGAAATCACACAGTCTCTTCACTCTGATCCTAAAGCGGGAGGTACAGAGCTCGGTGCTCCGATTCTTATTATGTGCTCCGATAGCTCTACAGCTCGTCAAATTAAAGGATTTATGGCTCGTAAAACATTAAGTAATCAGAATGGGTCTAAATCTTATCTTAACAGGCTACTACAAGGATACATAGAATCCAAGTCTCGGTCTAGGGAAATAGATCGAGCACTACAGCAATCTCAGTACAAGGCGCAATCACAAAATAAGCAGCAACTGCAGTCGCAGACACAGGGTGCGCGAAATCCTAGACAGCCACCTAATAAACGGCGACGTGTTCGCGGTGGAATGTCCAGCGCGTCTGTAGTTTCAAGAAATATAGCCTCTGCTATGGCGATCGATCCAGACGAAGATGACTCAGAAAGAATGGAGCAACTTGCACGTCGAGCTGCGGCAGAAGTTGGTCTTGATATTATCGATGAAGATGACGATCTCAAGATAACTGGGGAATTGGCAATCGATCAAAATATGCATGAAATGTTTGATATGAATGATGTGGTTGCGATTCATTCTTACGATGGTGATATGGATGACTCAGTGCTTGAAGAACTCATGCCACGGTATATAATCATGTATGAACCAGATCCAGCTTTTGTTCGGCGGATTGAAGTATATCGTGCCACAAATAAGCAACGAGATCTCAAGGTATATTTCATGTACTACGGTGAATCTGTTGAAGAGCAGCGATTTTTGGCTGCGGTACGCAAAGAGAAAGATGCATTTTCAAAACTTGTTAGAGAGCGTGGAAACATGGCACTGGAGCTTAGCTCAGAGCTTGATAAAATGTCTACTCCTGAGGAGGCACATTTACGACGAGTGAATACGCGTATTGCTGGTGGTGGCAAGGTTAGTGTAAGCGTGACTCCACCGCAAGTTATTGTGGATATGCGTGAATTTCGATCAAAACTTCCTCAGGTCTTATACTGTTCTGGTATTGTGTTGAAACCAGTCACACTTACAGTAGGTGATTACATTTTGTCCCCTGAAATCTGCGTCGAACGAAAGGCTCTTACGGATCTTATTGGTTCGTTTAAAGACGGCAGACTTTACACACAATGTGAATTTATGCAACAGCACTATAGTACTATGGTACTTCTGATTGAGTTTGATTCCGAGGAGACATTCACGCTTGCTCCATTTGCAGAAAATGCAATTGCGGCAGCTACTACCGGTGACCACACTATCAATGATCTGCAGTCTAAATTAGTACTGCTTATTTTGTCATTTCCTACTCTCAGGATTGCTTGGTCTTCTGGACCGTATCAGACTGCTCAAATTTTCCTAGAGCTAAAGCGGAATCAGGAGGAGCCCGATGCCGAACAAGCGATAAGCGTTGGTGCTGGAGGTGAAGCTGGTCAAGCAACCTATTATAACCAAGCAGCGAAGGACATGCTTTTGGCAATGCCAGGTGTAAATCTTATCAACTATCAAAATTTGGTCTATGATTTCGAAAATTTCCAACAATTGTGTGAGGCGACGGAAGAAGAGATTGCAAAGAGCATTGGCAACGAAGCGGCAAGAAAGCTGTACCGGTTTATTAACCGCGATTTGAGAGAGCTAGATGATATCGCGTTGGATTGATATATATAGTATATATGTAATGTTATTTGATGGATCTTGATCTTATGGCCTTGAAATTAGCTGTCTTTAGGCCATCGCAGGCGTGCGGCGTTCTTGGATTTACCAAAAATTCCTGATCAATTCAAATCGTCGTGTATGGTTCGGCAACCATTTGTAAATTACTCAATACATACGGTTGACAAAACACGGCAAAATGATCCAGGCGGTGGATGATGCGTTTGCAGTTATAGCAAAGCCATTGGGTATGAAAACGGACCCGCTCAAGCTTATGGGTACGTTGTTCATGTCGTACCCATTATGTGCTGTCTTGAAACGATTACCAGACGACAAGCCTTTATACAAGCAAATTTTTATACTTTGGTACGTGTTATTTGTAGATTCTAAAATAAATAATTTTTTTGTACTAATTTAGTAGTATTTCAACTTTTTACTTATTGGGCGTGTTTGATCTTGCCGCTGGGCTCCGCACATTGTTGATTTCGTCATTGACTACATATGCCATTGCTAAATATGTCAAGAACCCATTAATGCCTTGGATTGTGTTTTTCTTTGTCATGAGTCACTTATTTATCAGGTGTGTTTTATTCCCGATATCGGTGAATGACAATTAACACTGCAGTCACGTTTACAGATTCTATGACCCACTTAGTGACGGTACGGTTGATATCACCGGATCGCAGATGGTGATGGTAATGAAGTTACACGCGTTTGCATGGAACGTGCATGATGGTAGGAGATCACAGTCAGAGTTATCACCGATACAGAAAGATAGAGCGCTGTCAACTTTACCTTCGATCATAGATTTCATGACTTACATTTTCTTTTTTCCTTCGATGCTCATTGGACCGTCTTTCGATTATTCAGAATTCAGAAGATGGCTTGATTTATCAATGTTTGACTCAACTTCTGACAGCTCGAAGCCAGGAAAAAAGCGTAAGAGAAGAATACCAAGAAGTGGTCGAGCTGCAGCCAGAAAAGTGATTCAAGGTGTGGTTTGGATTGGGTTATGGTTATATCTGTCTGGAATTTTCAAGTCAGAGTCGCTTTTTGGTGATTGGTTTGGCTCCAAGAATATTATTTTTCGAATTTTCTACTTATGGCCGCTTGGATTCACTTACAGATTGAAATACTACGGTGCATGGACTTTAGCCGAAGGATCTTGCATCCTGTCTGGGCTCTCGTACAACGGTAAGACGCCAGAAGGTAAATCCAAATGGGATAGAGTGAAAAATATTGATCCATGGAAGTTTGAGACTGCACAGAACACATTCACGTTACTTGAGAACTGGAATATGAACACAAACAAGTGGCTCAAGACATATGTGTACTTACGAGTTACTCCACGAGGAAAGAAGCCCGGTTTCAGAAGCACGCTTGTGACTTTTTTGACGTCTGCGTTTTGGCATGGGGTGTCTCCCGGATACTACTTGACTTTTGTGACTGGAGCGTTTATGCAATCATGCGGTCGATTATCCCGCAGATATATTCGTCCGTTTTTCATGACTCCAGACTTGTCGGCACCCGGTCCAAACAAGATTTACTTTGACATTGCATCTTACGTTGGCTCTCAACTTTGCCTTGCGTATGCGGTGCAACCATTTGTGATCCTGTCATTCAAAGAGTCATTGCTGGTTTGGTCGAAGGTATGGTTCTCGACTCATATTGGGTTGTTCATTATGATTGCGGTTTTGTCCAATCGCAAAGTTATTAAGAAAATTGAAGCTAAATTGACTGCACGTAATGCGTCTGCGTCCAAGTTGGATCAGATTCGGTTTGAAGTTGAGAAGGCACGAGCGACAAAGAGCTTGGATGTGCTCAAGCAAGCACAGGCTCAGGTTGAGGAAATCGAGGATGGTCCATCACTTGGATTACCGAATAAAGATTTTGATGATGCTGCAGTGGCTGAAATGAAGGAGGAATTAACGAACGATTTGGTGGAACTGCGATCGGACTTGAACGAGTTCAGACGACGGGGTTCGTTAGCGGTCGAGGACTTTAGACGACGAAACACAAGAAAGACGTGAATGGTCCGTCGTAATTGCTGATCTGGACATTGTTGTAACAAAAAGTTTTGTATAGGGTAATATGAATATATGTATAATTCTAGAATTATTATTAACCTTATAAAAATCTTGTAAGACTAAAACACAAAAAAAAAACCGCGAAATTTAAGTCACCGCTTATTCCCATGACATGACACCGAAAACGCCCCCCCCCCTCTCTCAAAACGACAACATCACAAAACAAAAAAAAAAAAATTATAATAATAAGATTTGCTTGAAATGCTTTTTATGCCACAGGCGGCTGGTATGGTGGTGGCAAATCAGCTTCCGCAGTAGTTGCAGTCGACGGTGGAATCTCTGATTCATCCTGTGGCGACATAGCGTAGAAGCTCACAGGAACATTCTGCTGTGACTGTGGAGTATATGTCGGCAGGTCGTCCAAATGTGTGATACCATCCTGCATTCGCTCTCGGATCTGCTCGAACTTTTGGTGGAATTCAAACGCGCCACCATCCTTAAACGTCAATACGACCTCGAACGGAACGGTCTGGGGCAGTCCGCCATCTGGTACCGGCACAACCACACACGACCACTGGTTAGGCCCAAACCAAGGCTGGGTGACATGCGAATCATGAATCTGCCGTAGCGGCGCTGCAAACGACTGAAATCCAGGCGCAGGACCGCCGAGCGTGCCTGAGGCGTCAGGCAGGTATATCAATCGATGCGACGACAGTATCAGACGACCCTGCGACGCGTCTAGCTTGACCGACCTAGTGGCAGCAGCAGCAGCAGCAGCGTTTGCTGGATACATGGTGCTCGTGGCCTGGCTGCTGCTGTTCCCGACCGGTCGTAGCCTGAACGACGTCCGCACCGGAGCCCGGAACAACGTAGACTCGTTTGGCAGTGGCACGTAGGCCTCTACAGCGTCTGGCGACAGCATCACCCAGTTTATCGACATCTTGGCCCTCCCCTGGTCCGTTGTGTGAATGGGCAAAATCACGACGGAGCAGATATCAGGATCCCCGTCTGTTTGGTGTCTCTGCCGCAGATAGGGCTCCCACACGTTCAGGGCTGCTGCGGGGGTCACGTTTGCCGGGGCCAAGTTCCAACTCGAAACCCCAAAAGTTGACGTCGCTTTTGAAATATTATATGCATGTAAATCGCGACAAAAAGGCTTCCCGCAGCGGCACTCAAGATTGTCTACCGCACTCACCGACGTCGCACCTCCGCGCACTTCAATCGTACATATACCCTCTACCAAGCAAGCCTGCCTGCCTCTGTGCAGCGTCTGCCACCGGGGGTCTCGTGCGAGCTTGCTCCGGCCAGATCCGTCGCGGGTGGTGGTTGGTTTTTGCTGGGATTGTGTCGAGCAAAAAAAGACAAAGGCAGATATATCGATCGTGTTGGTTCGGGTGCGGGCGCGCATACATAGTGCCGTCGGCAGCACTGACGATCGCTCTATAGATCGACCGACCGTCCGTTTGTCCGCCGCCGACTCAATGGCGGCCACCTCTTCTTCTCACAACGGCCCATCGTCGTCGTCGTCGTCGTCGTCGATCGCGATTCCCATGGTGAGCAACAACAACGGGCATAGTAGTCAAGATCGAGGCCCGTCGGCGACAAAGCATAGCGACAGCCACAAGGGCGGCAGCAGCCATCACAGCCATCATTCGCAGAGCTCGAGCGACAAAGACAGGAAGAAATTGGTCATTGCCTGCATTGGGTGTCGAAAAAAGAAGGTACGGAAGCTAAAATTTCGGTTCGTTAGTCATGGTGGTGAGCGCGGGCTTGCTTCCTTTTCTTCACCCCATCGAGAATTGAAGAAAGCTGCTCCGCAAAAGTTGCTTTGTCTTTTTTTTTAAGCACAATTAGCGTCCATGAATCTGTACTAATGCGGTTTTAGGTCAAGTGTTCTGGCGATCGGCCGGCCTGTGGCAACTGCCTCCGCCTCAATGTGCAATGCCAGTATCCAGCAATCAAAAACAGAGGATCTCGATTTGGCTATCATGAAATGCTTAATAAGGTGAGTACCAGCATGGGGTAATTTAAAGTTTCTATGGGTGAAAAACTAACCACCAGCGCCTTGAAATGATGGAACGGCATATACAGCCTCCATATTCTGGCGGTGCAACGGCATCCCCATATCACATTTCTCAAAAGCTTACAGCGATGCCGGTGCTTGTAAGCTCGACAGTAAACACACTGGTCTCTACTGGGACAACACCGTCGCTTAGTCTCAACAATGGAAACACAAAATTACGATATAAACGCGCAGCTGACGGTTCATTTAAATACAATGACGGTGATGGAGCAAACACAGAAGACTTTGATTCTGATCTAATACAGTCACTTGGTAATGAATCCCCTAGCGGTGGTAGCGGAGCAACAAATGGCGTCGGCGGAGGAGAAGACTCTTCTCCTACCAGCTCACGCGATAGAGCACTTAGCTCAGCGTTTCAGGAGGTCAACATGCCCGATGTCGAAATTGTGGAACATCTCACAGAATTGTATTTCCGATATCTCAACAATCAATCGTATGCGTTCTTGCATAAGCCAACATTCATTCCACGACTACGCGCTGGTCTTGTCAACCCATTACTGGTATTGGTCGTTTGCGCCGTCTCGGCACGGTTCTCAAAACATCCCCGGATTATGACGCAACCGCGGTATGCTGCTGGCGAATCGTTTCTACAGGAAGCAAGGAAGCTACTTAGTCAAGAATTTGATGAGCCAACGGTTGAGACTACTCAAGCTTTACAGATTATGGGGTTTAGCGATTTTTGTGGATTGAATGGCGGTCGTGCAGCTATCTATTCTGGGTTGTCTATGCGTATGGCTGCAACATTAGGACTTAACAAAGAATCGGAGGATCCCAGCCTTAGCTGGGTTGAGCGTGAGATTCGCCGTAAGACATGGTGGAGTGTGTTAGTCCTGGATCGACTGGCACATTCAGGCCCTAAACGATCGTTTTTGTTGACTGAAGATGAGTGTCAGCTTTCATTACCTTCAAGCGAGCATGACTTTATGAATTCGATCCCGGTTGAGACAGAGATGTTATCTGGGGAATATCCAACCACTGATACAGATCTTCCGCGTGTGCCGTTAGATTTACCAGGATATCATATCAAGTCGGTTATTATGTGGGGGCATATCACGTCGTACGTGAATATGGATCGCAAGAAAGAAAACTTTGCACCGTGGACAGAGTACTCAGAATTTCATAAGCTGGAACGCGAAATTGATAACTTTTACTCTTCTTTACCGGCTCATTTAGTTTATTCACGGGATAACTTGATTGCGCTGGATGCAACCCAACAAGCTGGAACATTTGTACATATGCATGTGTGCATTCAACAATGTCTGTGCGCCTTGCATCGCTGTATCTATCCATATGACCACTCAAATTCCAAATTTGAAGCACCGCCGATTTCATTTATCGAGAGGTCAGCAAACAAGCTCACTGCTGCAGCATGTGCGATTTCTGGTATTCTCAACGATACATTGCAGATTGAGGACGTGCTTCCAGCTGCGTTTGTTGGGTTTGGTGCATACAATTCAGCGACTGTGCATATCGTCAACGCTTTTTCGTCAGATCCTGCAATCGCTACGATGGCAAAGAAGCATTTGACCGTTAATTTGAAGTTTTTGGTGCTTATGCGTGAGTATTGGAGTATTGCCGGTGGTTGGTGCACAACATTAAAGGAACGATACTTTCACAAACTGCAGCTTGAAAGGAATCCAAATTCAATTGGCGACAAGGGATCTGAGATTTCACGACCGCCATCCCCTACGGTTAGATATGGTACTCTTGACTACACTGCACCGGAGGCTAGTCCTGGTGGGGCACCTAAGTCTGATGGATCTACATCGAGTAGCGGGCGAAGGTCGTTGTTACTTGGTCGTTCACAAGTGACACCGGCCGTCCAACAAGAACAACAACAACTGCAGCAACCTGAACCACGACAAGCTCAGCAATCGATGCTACCACCATTACCTCCACTGCAACGGCAGGCTTCATACACCGATAGCCTTGGTCTTCCTTCGAACTTTTCGCAGATTGAGGACGAGCAGCCTAATCCATATATGTACGAATTTGATGAAGCTTGGTTACGTGCGCTTGAGAATAATAAGGATCAAGTGGTGATTGATACGAATCGGGTGGGCGAGAACTCATTTTTGGATTTTGGGAGTACAAACTGGTTTTTGGATCTGCCGGCTCAGACGTTACCCCAACAGCATCAGCAGCAGCAAATGACTCCGATGCCGCTAAGTCAACAGTCACAATACGGATCGTTAGTGCCAGGCAATAGTGAACAACAGACAAATTCACAGGATATTCAGCAGCCACAACCATTACTAGCAGATGTAGACGGCGTAACCGGGACTGGTAACGTTCTTACTGCGCCTGGGAATGATTCATTTTTTGCAGAGATTTTTGGTGATTTAGATTGGGATGCAGATACGGAACCGACGACTAATAATACCTCGTCAATCAAACGAAGTAGTAATAATGGTACTAGCAGTAAGCGGAAGAAGAAATATACAAGAGCGGATGATCTTAGAACTGACTTTAAAAGTCAATAATTAAGAAGCATAGGCTAGGGAATAATTGGTGTTTAGTTGATTTTTTTTGTCATTTTTTTTTCTCTATTCTAAACGTGTGTTATAGCTCACTGTATTAAGCGATATGTTGTTAGTGTATGGTAGTGTATGATATCAAAGACACGGTGTACATTATAAAACGTCACAAACGGTTGCGTAGTTTTAAGTATACAGTTATTATCCAGTCGGAGATTCCCCAATAACGCCATAAAAACTTATAATACAATATACCTCCAATTCTTGCCCACAGTAATTCCAAGACTACGTAATCACTTGTCCGAATCCGCCTTGTGCTTCAAGAATTCTTCAGCTTCATGTCTATACCGCGGTTTTAATTGCAACGGTTGAGTTTCGACAAATTTAACATAAAATTTTTTCGATGATGATGATTCTGCTGATGATCTTATTTCTTCATCTGTTTTAGGCGTGAATTTGACCTAAAGTTTACAAGTTAACATAGTTTCAGGCAGGTTTTTTTTTTTTTTTTTTTGGAAGATTACTTACAAGTTCGTATGGCATCAATTGGTACCCAAGATATAATCCACCTAAACCACCAATCGTAAGTGCAATCACACGACCACTTAACCGTAAACCAGTAGCCATATTTATGTATAGTTATTTGTGGCTGTTTATGACAGGCTTGATTCAAAATTTAGACCATACAGTACATTGTTAGTTTAGCTCGAATTGCCAAGTTCGTGAGGGGTTGGTACAATGCGGGTTTTTTTTTTTTTTTTTTTTTTTTTAAGTTTTTTCATAACGCGTCATAAAGTAATTAATACAATTTCTGGAAACGCGTAAATTTAAGGCATATTGTACCAGATTCAACCATAATGAATTTCACCACTAATATGTAAACATAAAGTTCCTCGACCCAATAAAGAAAAAATGACAATCATGTAACACATGATGATATAAGTTATGTACAAAATAAATACCAAAAAAAATTGACCATCCAATTAAAAAGTCCTTATAATACACAGCTTTTGTTTAGATTCTTCTTACATTCCTCCACGCTTAGGGAAGCGAGGCCGAGCAGCAAACATACCATCTTCATCAATCTCTGGTGTCGTAGCAGCTCTATTCATATTCACGCCCGGTGATCCCATATTCGGCGACACATTATATGGACCACCACCGTACATGGCAGTAATTCCGTGTGGAGCCGTAGGAGGCATACCACCGCTTTCGCTTGATCCAGACGAGCCACCGTACATTCTTCGTAATCCAGGAGAGTGACCCGCCAAGTACTTGAGGTCTAGCCCATCGTCGTCAAGTTCTGGAGGTGATGGTGTGGCAAGTGGTCGTTGTTGTGGGTTCCATCGCATGCCATTTGGAGTCATCGGTCTGCGTGGACTTCCGCCAAATCTATCCGGAGTTCCAGGTCGAGAAGTTACTGATGTCCCAAATCTGCCTCGGTTTGGTGAAGCGTTGAGTCCAGGATATGGTGGCATATCATCAATTACAGGAATAAAAGAACTGGTAGAATCGATATCCATTTGATGCGCGGCACGTAATCGTTGCTGCTGACGAAGGCGAGGCGGACCACCACCAGGACGGAATACCTGTGGTGGCCGTCTCTGCATTGGCGGAACTTGCCTTGGTTGCATACCTTGTTGTGTCATTACGAATTGACGGCCATATATATCTTGCTCCTGCCAGTAATAATCCTCATCGATAAAGTCACCTCGCCTGACCGCAGGTCTCATTTGCTGGAACTGCTGAGGAGGAGGTCCACGACGCATACCCATCGGTGGAAACTGCTGTCCCATTGGCATTCGCATGGGTGGTCGCTGTTGCATCGGCGGCCTCATATGTGGTGGATATTGACGTTGCTGCATCATCATGGGAGACATCGGTCGACGCATCTGCCTTTGCTGCTGTGAAGGCATTGGCATTTGCATCCGACGACGATCAAATCGAGGTGGCATCTGACTCACAAGTGACATGCTGCGCATGCTGGCTGATGGAACCAATGAATCTGATGTCGACTTCTTGTGCATAGTTGGACGTCGCAAAAACTCTGACTCAGTCAACTCGCCTTCAGGAGATCCTTTAGAGTTCGAAGCTTCATCAACTAATTTTTCAGACATCTCTTCAGACTTTTTTTCCATAGAATCTTGCTCTGGAACATGCTTGTTTTTGATTGAGTCCATTCGAACAGGGAATTTAGGTACAGGTTCAGACTGCTCCAACTATTATTAACCCAATGTCACAAAACTTATCTCGCCAACACTTACCATGACTTCATTTAACACAGACATATCAGGCATACTTGACCGCCTGCGGAGCTTCGCAACTCGCCTCTGCTCAGCCATAGCCTTAGCTACTCCATCAGCCTCAGCTTTTTGTCGGTCGCGTTCCATCTGTTCCAATCTCGCGCGCACCAGTTCCTGTACGGTTAGTATACTCGCCAAGCAAAATCCCTTAAATTCTTTTTTACATACCTTCACTTCCTTGTCATGTTGACTCTCTAAAATCTCAACTTTTTCAGGTTCAACAATAGCAGGGCTATCGGTAGTCTCAGTCTCAACCACGACATCTTGACGGCTCTGATTTCTGCTTGCTGCCTTGGCCTCGTTAATTTGAATCTCAAGTTCCTCAGGATCAAAGTATTCAATATCATCGTAGTCGTCATAAGCAGGAATCGAAGTTTGACTCGATGGCGTATTGGATAATGTTTTAGGCAACACATGGTTAGAAGTTACAGGCGCAGGTGGAATGTCGATCTCCGCTGTGTGAAACTCAGCTGTGTGCGACTGCTTGGACGATGCTAAGGACGGAGTAGTACTGCGAGTACTGTCGTCGTGACGGTCGATTGACTCTACTGAACATTCCTCGCTCACGAAGTCATCAATAACAGCGGGCATTGATACTGGTAATACTATTGCGGCGGGTGATTCAGACTTGAGCACTTCCGCCAATTCCGGCTGCTTTTCTGGCACTGGTGGTGGTAGCGAAATAGAGAAAATATCCATGGGTAATTGAGGCACCTCTGACTTGGATTCCATCAGCAGTGGTGGTATAGTCTTTAAGTTGTCGACTGTCATGCTTCGCGGCACAGGTCTAGAAGCAACGGTATTATGGTCTGGTTCACGTTGTAGATTAACACCAAACAAATCATCATTCTCAAGTGTCTCACCCTCATCGTCCCTAGGTGCTTCATCACCTGCAATAGCGCGATCTTTACTATTATGCTTGAGGCCCTTGGTAAATTTTTTCAATCCCAACTTTGCCCCGGCTAACTTAAGTCCACCATGACCTCCTTCCGCTCCTTGAGTCGTGGAACTATTGCTGACGGCTCGACGAGACGAAGGAGTAACACCAATAGCATCCATTTGCATCAAATCCTTAAACTTGCCTCGTAAACGATCACGTTTACGCGCCGTTTCCGGTGACGCAGGTGGCGACGGCGAAGAAGTACCAATTTTCTGGAAGTTTGGAGAAAAAGCTCCATTGTTCATTATTGGTGTTCGCTCAACCGGTTGTGGTATTCTGGAAGAAGTTTGCGCTGCTTCAGAAATAGGTGTATGCACTTGTTGCTGTAGGTTCGAATTACCAGGTAATGGCTTACGCGCAACACGCTTTGGCGTCGCTGGACCTGCCCGTCGTAAACTTTCAGTGTTGATAGGTTGCTGCGGCAGCGGTTTTGACTCTGCCGGCGGTACATCTACATCGAGCATAGATCTAACGGGCTTCATCTGTAGCTTTGGTATATCACCAAGCTTTTCTGAAGAATTCTGTACATTAGGCAGTCCAATAGTCCAAGATGGCGTAGCTGTTAACGGCTTCACATTCTCTTCAGAAACTGTTGATGACCGGAGTGGCTTCCGGTCAATTGATTTACTAAACTCTGACTGCGGTAATTCGTCACTTGCAATGACTGTTTCATTAAAAGTCGTAGGAAGCGGTGGAAGCGAAGGCGGCGGGAACTCATGAAGTGACAAATCGCCTAGTCCAGAGATGTCAAGCACCGAAAGATCACGCATCATTGACTTGGCAACCGTGTTCATACGTGTCAAATTTGCAGGTTCTATAACAACTCGTCTGTCATGATGACTCGTGGCTGTTAAAGAGTCAACGGCAGTGGCAGTCTTATGGCTATTGCTGTCACTATCATCATAAACTTTGTACTGTGTACGCGACCGGGGAAGTGAAAAAAGTGACGGTTCGACATCTCGAAGGCCTCTTGCTTTTCGCATGTAAATATTTCTTTCATCCAAGTCGTTCCTTAACTTCCCTGAATCGTATGCGTATATAATCGCGTTCACATCGTCGCCAAAGTCAAATGTGTAATCTTCGTCGTCGGACTTGCCGTCGCGTTCACGGATGCGCGACTGCGTTTGAACCATGTTGTCTTGAGCTTGATCGTTGTCACCTGCAGCAGAATTGTCCAGCAATTCCTCATTACAGTCAGCAAATCTGGCATCGTCCATGGCTGATCTTATATTATTGTCGTCATCGCCACCGGTTCTGATCGCCAACGTTTGCCTTGTGGGGACGGTCGAGGACGTGTTCCTGAAAAACCTCCCCGTATTACTGTTCGTGGCCGTCGCTGCGCCTGGCGGAGACAACGCCGTTGCCGTTGGGTTCGGTGCCTGAAGCTTCGCCACAGTCTCCGCCACAATGTCTGTTCCAGCCGCGTCTGCAATAGAGGTGTCGTCGTCGTCAGGGGATATTGTGGAACCCGAAACCTGCTGAGGAATGCTTCGTGAAGAAGCCTCTTCCCGTTCTCGGTGTGGTGGTTCTTGTTGGCTTCCTGCTCGAGTTAGATTGGTCTCTTGGCGAGTGTAAACAACAGTGATCTCTTTTTTTGGACTTACGAATGATATCTGCAGCGTCCGACCCTGGCTGTTCATTGGTTGGTTCAGGGCCCAGCTGGTCGTCATTCCAAGGGGCCTGAACCGCAAGCTCAAATTTACCCGGCAGTTCTGGGAGCCGCTGCTGCACACCGGTGCTACCAGCAATGACTGGCATGGCAGGCATTTCGCCTGCATTGTTGTTGAAAGTCTCTGTAGCTTGCTTGCTGGGTCTTAAAGAGGAAACGAATAGTGGTAGACTCGATGATATTTGTGCGTCGTCGTCGTGCTCGTCAGCGTACTCAACGGTCGGTGAAGCGGTGCTACGGTCGTAATAGTAGCTACTAATGATCCCGCTTAGTTCTCCCTGAGTGCTCGATCTGCTGATAGTTTTGAGATTCATGCTTTTAGCACTCGCACTATGCGACAGCGTCTTGTTGCTCTGCTCGAATTCGCTTGCCGGAAGGCCAAAGTAGTAGCCCAACTGCTCGAGTCCATCGTCAAACGCGTCAGCAGAAGGCAAGCTCGCTTCTGGAGGCAGTGGCGGCAGCTTGTGATCCTTTAAGCTAGATCGCGATGATACTGAACTCATATTACGCTTCGTAGGCTCTGCTAAGTAAGAAATGTGCAATTGGTCTGCTCTCAAATCTGCGCAATGGGTACTGTGGTAGTGCGTTGTCGGTATGAATCGGCAAGCGAAGCGCTGGACATTCTGCAGCCAACTGGTCGTCTGGTAATTTTCCGAAGCTGTTGTTCTCCTCTGTAATGTATAACACGACCAAAATACGACCGTGAGTGCCTCAATTGAATGCGGAAAAGAGTGAGTGAGCGCGTCGCAGAATTTCAACAGGGCCCTCCGAATCTATTCCAAATCTTGGTAAATTATTCAGGGTCGCGTCTGTGTCGACCTCGTGCGCATTTCGCGTTCTCGGCTAATTTGGCGCGCCCAGGGCCCCAAACGTCGTGTAGATTTCAACGGTAATTAGTTGATGTACATTCGTGACTACATATCATGTAACAGGCTACCTGGATAACTGTAGAAACGACGATGCGCCTTAACTTTTTAGACAAGAACGGCTGGACGAGCACAGCCGCGATAAGACCGAGCAATCTCGCCCACGACTTCAAATAAAGTTGGTAGGCTAGTTAGTAGATACAGCCATAGCGACGCGCCATCTCAAGCAAATTACGGAATATTTGTATTTAATCGAGGCTATCACGATGAGTTGCTTTATACTTCAGTAGGACTCAATATTTCTCTGCATACCGGCGAGTCGTATTCGTTAGACTCAATCTACTATCTGGAATCATGCGAAAGCATATGTACATACAATCCAGGTATATCACAAACTTAAGTTACATTAATATTGTTCACCAGTAAACTATAAACAATCATGATTTCTCTGATCGAACAATGTTACGCCCAAAAAGCTTGCCCTTATGTAGCAGACCTTTGCTCTTCTCACCAAACTTGTCCATCATCTCAGCTCCTTTCTCGCCCGCCCGGGTATTAAGTACATGCTTATTAGTAAAGCTATGCATCGAGTGCTGAATTACACTGGTTGTGCGATGAATCGTGCCTGACGGTGCCACGTTGTCAGATAAAATAACTGTAGCCTGAAATGGGTTGACCTCCGGTCGCTGCTCGGACATATACTGTAACCAGTCTTGTAGTCCGCTATCGTATTTAACTTCTGTCTTACGGGCTACGCTAAACAAGGCCTTGCGTTTTAAAGCGTTGTTTTCTTTCAAAATATCGCCACCTGTCCATAATGGTAACGGATTTGGCGCTACAATGAATTTATACCCGACAGATTGTTCTCCCGCCAAAGTATCTCCATCGGTATGTGATGATGATCCTTCGTGCTCTAGAGCTAGTTCTGGCTCATGGTGGAATTCACGAGGATCTTCAGAGCCCTTATCAGTCGCCGGATCAAGTGGGAAAGATCCTGGTATAGTTACATGGTCGGGTGCAACAAAATCAAAGGCAACATAGGAAAAATCGTCATCCGTGTTCTCAACACTAGTTACAGAATCAGTTCCCGATCGCACCAAACCGTCATCATGGTTAAATGTATCCGGCAAAAACGGCTGGTTTGGAGATTGATTCTCGAACTCTGCACGTGTCGATGTAACTTCATTCGCGCCATCGTGTTCCGCGTCTCTTTCTAGCACTTTTTGAGCCTGTAATGCTTCAAGTAAGCTGTCAGTCAAAATCTCAGACTCGGATTTGTTTGGCCTAACTGATGCATTGCGCTCATGAACCTTAGCATCGTCATCTGCTGAATGCGTTGCACGAATTGGCTCATTTTCATCATAGTGAACAACGGATTCTATGTCGTACGAGTAAGGATTCACCGATGCGTAAGGATTAGTTTGACTTATGTTATAGGGAGAAACTTCAACAGCTATCGAATGATCATCATTTTCGCCATCAAAACTTTCTGCATCGGAAGAACTAGACTCTGATGAATCCACTGGACGATCGTCAAGATTCATTTTGTCATAATTGCGCTGAATGTAATCAATGTCCTCTCTTGCGGCGGCATTACGGTCATATCGTGGATTATATGATACGGATGATGCAGTTTCAAAGTCAACACCGGCATCTGATCCAAAATATTGACTGGATGTAGTTTGCCGCAGTGCTTGTCCATCAGAAGTCTCCGATGTTGGTACTGTAGCATTACCTTCTTCCTCTTTAGTCTCAGTCGCGTCATATATCGGTACCGCCCGCTTTTCTTCATTTAAGATACTCAATCTATTCAAGCCATTGTACTCATGTCCGGCTACTGAAGATGGAATTGACGTGTCCAAACTGTCCTCTGAAGGTTCGTAACTGGTTTGCGATACATTCACATGCAATGGAATATTTCGCTTGGGAGATTGCCCAGTATGATTAACGTTATATTCGGGAGATTTAAGTTCGTTTGTGTCCGGTGGGGAAAAAGCCCCTGCCTGTTGTATTTCTTGTTCATGATGGACAGCCGTCGTCTCTTGTTCAGTTGACGTTATCTCCGGAGGATCTTCACGCACAGGCGTCGGATCCCAGGTTCCAGGAATATGCTGCGGTTCAGGTGGCAAATCTGGAAGTGCAGGAACGGCTGGAATACTATATCCCCGTTCGTGTGCTTCCTCCGGATCTTCACCTTCGTACCCGTACTCGTCGTCTTCGTCGTCCCTTAGTCTGTCAGAACTCAAGCAGACCTTAAATATTGTGCCACAAATTTACCAGTCTCCTCCATCATAGCTATACTTTGGAGCTTTTATCCATCTTTGAGACTTTATCCTTCCAACTTTACTACTGTTATCGTGACGTTAGCAATGTCCCAGATGCAGCTCTTGCATGTGACCTTGTTTCGTTTACAATGCGCGTCGACCGAAGCCACATTGCTACAAATAGATCACATTACATACCTGTCAAGCCCGCTGTTTTCGTCAGCCATCGTTAATAGTTTGCGTTGCGCTCTGAATAGATGTCAGATCGAATATGAATTATACAGAAGTTATCCTAAATGATGGCGCGCTCGTCTCAAGTTCTCAACAAAGTTACCCTGACATATAAAGGCTGTGTGAAGGCTATAGCCAGTTATATGAAGTTCAATAACACAGTTTAGTCATTTATAATCTAATATATAGCAATGAAAAAATGTCTTTTTGATATACAACGGCGCGCCAGTCATGCAATTGCAAGGGCCCTTAAATACTCAATTTTGAAGCGCCTTGAGTAATCGCTTTTGTAGCCAAAGCGGTCTTGATATACTGCGCCAGGTTGTCAATCTCTACATCAGTACCCTCATCAGAGTTCTCGCCAAGGCCAAGCTCCTTGACCTTAACTTTTCCTTGGCTATATTCATCCTGCCCAAGAATAACAGCAATAGGACAACCAATCTTGTCAGCAGCGTCGAATTGTTGTCTTGGTTTTGGTTTAGATTTGTATAAGTATTCAGCACTGATACCAGCATCCCAAAGTAGCTTAGAAATTTTAAGGCGTTCTGGCAAGAATCCAGTCCAATCTTTACCGCCTCCAAATGCCATCACATAGACTTCGGTCTCCGTAGCACGAACCTTGGACATGTCCTCCTTAGCCTTGATAATTGAAAACAATCGCTCGACACCAAACGAGACACCGATACATGGCATGACACTTTTCTTCTTTGAGGTTGAAAACATACCGACAAGCTCGTCGTACCTTCCACCGCCAGCAATAGAACCAACACCAACGTACTCGGAAACATCCTCATCTTCACCTTTTGGTTTTTTCTTCTTCTTGTCTTTTTCGCCAGTTTCAGCAGAAGGAGGCGCCGAAGCAGCAGTGACACACTCCAAAATGATACCAGTGTAGTAGTCAAGGCCACGAGCAAGTGACAAATCAAATGAAAGCTTATCAACGATACCAAGAGCTTCGACGTAGCCGAAGAGTGTGTCCATTTCTTGCAATCCAATACACGCTGATTCATTTGCCAAAAGTTTTTCGTCCTGCTTCAACTTCTCCAGCAAATCTCTTCCACCTTTAAGTTTGACATACTCGCCAATCAAATCAGCTGAAGCCTCTGGCAAGTTCTTGTCTTCTATCATCTCTCTCTTGACCTCCTCCCATGGCGACTTATCGAGCTTGTCAACTGCACTCGAAATCTTACGCACATCAGAGTCTGGTACTCCACAAACCTGGAAAATACCATCCAAAATTTTGCGATGGTTCAGTTTGACAACAAAGTCTTCAATACCAAGCTCGGTCATTCCTTCGACTGTAATGGCAAAAATTTCGGCATCTGGTATCATCGTCTCAAACTGACCGGCAATATCAAAATCACATTGGTAGAATTCACGCATACGACCTTTTGTCATTGCTGGCTGATCTCGGCGGTACACCTTAGCAATGTGATACCGCTTGATGTTCTGAATGGTAGGGTTCATGGCCAAAAAACGAGCAAAAGGCACGGTTAAGTCATATCTTAACGAGCACAATTCACCACCTTGATCCTTCAAATCGTAAATCAATTTTGAATCTTCACCGTACTTGCCAGCAAGAATCTCTCGTAGTTCGAAAACTGGGGTGTCAATTGTGACAGCACCGTGACGCTTGAACACGGACGTAATGGTATCAAAAATACGTGACCGCAAGACCATGTCTTTATCAGCCCAATCTAAATAATTGTTAGCCATAGCAGACAAAATGAAGCCCAGTATTCCATGCCTTTGGTGCCCTTGGGCGTCTTGAGGGTGAATGTTTGTGCTGGCTTTTCCTTTGGTGCCATGCTGTAAGTTCTAGTAGCAGTAAACCCTGTGAAACTGTTTAATTGCCTAGGCTGACTAAATAATGTGAAAATCTGCTTGTTTCTCCAGTTTGAGAATATGCTCATTTACCAACTGCTAGACGACTTGCCCGTCCGCTATGACTATTCGGTTTAAAAATCTGATTTAACGTTCGTACAAAATTTCTGGCCGACTCCGAAAAGTACACCAAACCCTCTCGGTTTGTTTGGGTGGATTTCAGGGGAAACCTGTCTAAATTGTGTTGGAACTAACTTAACAAAGCCTGATTCGGAGGATTGAGAACAATTGCACATCTCTGACTCGAATGTACATATTAGCGTGATATAAGCACAAATGGCAGGAGTAGATTATACTTCGGAGATTGTGACATCAGACTACGAACTTCGGCGGTATCGGCCGAGCGCGTTTCAGCTTCCGGCGTGGACAAAGGATGAAGACGTGCAAATTGTAGTGAAGCGTAATAGACGGCTCTCAAGTGGTTTATTGGAGGAAAGCGTGGTTAAAGTGCTTTTGCAAGAAGCTTCAAGGGATGTTTTTTCTCCTTATCAATTTGTCAATATGTTTGCGGCACCGTGTGTGAGAGATACATTCGTGGCATCTACCACTACCGGGTTGGTGTCCGGAATGATGACATTTATTTCAAGAAGTAAGTCAATCATTTTATATCTGGACACAATAATAATTTTTGTAGGGGATCGAGTACGAGCTTTAAAAACTGCTGGTTTGATGTATATGTTTGCAGCTATGGGTGTATACACTTATTGCAGTGTCCCAAAAAGTGGTGCCAGTACACTTTCAGCACTAACTGAACTCGAACAATCTAAAGAAAAAGCACAGAAAGCAATGGCAAAAGCAGGAATAAATAAAGAATAGTAATAGTCATTGTATATATAAATAAATTAGCTTTATGACTTCCTCTTTTGTTTTCTAACCTCATTAATAATTTTATTTCTATTAACCTCTATATACCATACCAACACCATACCACATACCAGATAATAATGTACAAAAAAAGTTCTAGAATACATGCTTAATACATATTATTACATCTAAGCTTCGAAGTGTTCCTGCATTTCACGCTGAAGAGCAAGTGATTTGCGTACTGCGTAAACGTATGCCGTATACCTGTTTCGCTCATGAGTTAGGTACCGGTTACGAGCAGTCCAATTTGACACAGCCTTGGCCGATACTGGATTGGTTCGAGGAATTTTATCAACCACTTCTTGTCGTGCGAGAGCATGCGCATCAAGTTCATGCTGAAGTATCGTCACATAGTTCTCCAACGCTTCCAGCTGATCAATTTCGTTAAGTCCGCTGATAATTGAATTTGCTGGTGGTTGTTGCCACTCACGAACAAGTGATGAAAGATTGACGTGCACGCGGCTGTTAGAGCTCTGAGCTGCTTCTATTTTAGAAAGGAATTCATTGCTCCATCCATATTCAATATTGCTGACACCACCTTGCAGTGACTCCTTGGAAATTCTAGCAGCCCAGTAGCTACAAGTCGAAATAAATTCTTCTGAGATTTCCGCCGTGCCGGATTCAAAAATATGTACAGTTCCTGTAGGTAACATTAGCATCCAAAATTTGGAAGGCTTATTAATTGACGGCACAGGGAAACCACTTATTGATTTGAGATTTAGCACATACGATGCAGTCGTATGACTGAGTTGAATACAATCCAAAATGTTAGCATTCTCTGTCCAGTTACCACCACCAATCGCACCAGAGGTGTGGCTGCAATTCGATCCAAATGAAAATGTTTTGAGATAGCCTTTTTGCACGACAGCAAACACCTCACTCCAACCTTTGTTGCTTTTAGAATTGCGAGAAGATAGTTCAGCGCTGTGAACTCGATGCTTCAAGATTCCTTCTTTTGCCCAAGGCGCCCCACAAATCTCTAGATTACTATCAATAGCTGAATCGGATAACTGTGGTATGCCCCATTTGTCGTATGATATTGACATTATGACTGCTTCATTTTGGTTATCTTTTCCTTCGTCTTTTACAATCTTATGATTAATTGCGCCAGCAAAACCAACTGGTGCATTACAAATTGTGTCTGACCAGACGCTTGAACTTGAAGGTTCGTTTGACAATCGAGCCAAAGAATCGAATCCGTCTCGAGTTGATGAAATGATACTGCTGCTATCAAATGCTTCTATGTCGTTATGTCTTAACTTTAAATCACTGGACGATGATGACTTGTCTCTGCTATAATCAGGTCGCTTAGTGTTTCCTGAAACAATCGAGGAAGAATAACTTCCGACATTGTAAGCCAAACTTGTATAGTTTTTTGATGACGCCAATCGGTGAGAATCTGCAGCTGGATCAATCAATGGCAATGCAGTCTTGCTTATCGACGAATACATCAGCCGAAGCGCATATTCCAGATTCGAATACCACAGCCTAGCAGACTCGACAGAAGTTGATGAACGTGATGAAGGCGTTTCGAGAGATGAGGTAGACATGATATGGCCGATAACTTCCTTATGTTCTGCCAGCTGCGCTTTCACTGTCTCGACTGTATTCGCCACAAACTGTTGTCTGGTTATTCGTTTTCGTGATGAGAACTGAGTCCAATGCAAGTCTGTGTTTAAGAGCAAAACTGAATATGCTATTGCGTAGACGACATCTGTATGTTTCCACCGATGAGTTGGATTGCATTCACACCATCGCGATGCAAATTCTTGAAGTACACGATCAATATGTTGTGATTCGCCTCTGAAATATAACTTTGCGCATAATAATCGCAGGCTTTGAACGATACTTAAATCAGTCAAGTTAAAGTTGGCAAAAAAAGCACGTCGAGCTACTTCATGACATTCCCTCCCAAGCCACGACAAATATTCAGTTGAAACTATTTCACTTTCTACTCCTAAGTATATCCTCTGAGCAGTTTCAACTTCTGGATCAATTAATGGGCTGTTCAATCCTTGGCTAAGAGTAGGCGAGTGGACAGGGCTGTAATAATGAGATTTCTCTGATTGTGCTGAACTACTTGCTGTCTAAATTGAGTTAGCATTAATCTAATAAAACTTTATAAGTTAATGTATATTTTTTTACCTCTCTCACATTCACTTGAGAACGATTTGATATTGGGAGTACAACACCGGACGCCACCGTATTCTGAAACAAAGCCTGTTTGTCACCTCTTGATACACGAAGCTTTTCATAAATCTTTTTCAAAAATCTTTTTGATTTGCGACTCATTATTGATTTGTTCGAAGGCCCGAGCGGTATATTCCCGGCGCTGACTGCATTGTAGCCAGGCTGGTTTGAAGAGTGATCCATGACTATTGAACTATGAATTACCTCGCGTGCATTCTGGCTAATAATTTTTTTAAAATTTCCACGGATAGAATCGTCTGAACAGAAATATATATTACGTTGGTCAAAATTGGTAGTTGCTGGCTTTTCAACAATCGTGTGATTTGTTTGGCTACCGTATTTTTCGCAACATTTGAAAACATATTTAGGGGTAGTTAATCCGAACAACGGAACCGAGCCCTGGGCGGAGTCCGGACTAGTATGGACGATGATAATAGTTACATCGAAGCTAAACGCGAGCAAGCTTATGTATGTGCTATGTAATTTCAGAGGTCCAGATAAGCTTCGAGTCAAAAAACTAGCTTGATATTTATATTTTCAATGCGGATATAACGTATTGGATAACGCCTCACTTTTAACTAGGCCGGTTTTGGCAGTCATTTTAACAAGAACAAAACGAACTATACAAAACGAGCCACAGCTTATTAAAAAAGAATCTCCGCTTCCATACTCGAGACTTGAGTATATGCATAATTAGTGAACTAAGGTCTATTATCAATTGACTATGTCATACCAACTCGCTTAACTATTAGTTAGTGGAGGCACGGCATGCGACCATATCCCCTTTCAGGTACGCTCGGCGACTGACTCTGCAGCAGCAATTAACTCACTACCGTAGTTTATGATACAGTTGGCCGTTTACTTCAGGAGTGGTTTGAGATTCAATCTCAAGTCACGACCAAGCTCGTATTATTCGCTATAGCCGCTGGTCGAAAATCACTTGGACGCGCCGGCTCGAGCAAGCTAAGCCATGTCAAGAAGATTGCCACGGTAATAGATGGATAATATGATTGCTTCCGTTTAAGCAATGACAGGCAATTTGCTCTAATCGCGATTACAAAGCAGACTTAACGATAATGATTATGTACGTAATTTCGTTTATAGTGCATTAAACCGTAGATATGTACATATGGTACACACACAGTGGCAAACCGTTGTTGGTCGCTGCTATACACGCGGTCGCTTGGTGGCCCAACCAGAGTGCCCGGTCCAATATTATTCATCATCCATGGCGGTCGTCGCACAGTTGACCAAGGAATAAATAATAGCAATATGAAATGCAATCCAAAAGTTAGGTATGTACATACATACATAGCTGCTAAATCGCAACCGAGCCAGACAGTAGACCGCCAACTAGATATGGGTTTGGCACAGGCCAGTAGCTGGTGAAATGCAAAGAATATGCAATGTACATACATTCAAAGTCGGTCTGAAAAAAGTCGACCGGACGAATGGCTTCACGTTGCTGACTCACAGACAGCAGTCAGCCAGTCAGTCTTAATGTCATTGGCGATGATGGTGTTGAAGATAGGTTGACCCAACCTGTGTGCTGTCTGCGGGACTTTGGGTGTCGACATCCATGTCGGAAGGCTGAGGTGTGAATGGAGCGTTGTGTGACATAAGTGTGAAGTGTGTGAAATGCCCAATGTAACAGCGCAAGTGTGATATTGATTATTGTTATTATTATATCATATACATACTTCAATACATTAGAATAAACCACTCATATTTATATTTTATCCTTGAGTCTCATGGAATCTTCCGCCTACTTCTGTGAAGGTGAACTCTGATCACAAGATTACATAATAGGTAGCGTCAGGATGTCGCCCGGGTCAGACTAGAACTTTCCAGTTATTCCAACAGATGGCGGCACGAGTCAGGCTGGGCATGACCCAACCAGCAGCGGGGATAACTTGGGCTTCCTCGCTCGCGGGTTGCTGGACCACTGCTGCTGATAAGTCTGATAAGCCCTTGCCTGGCTGGCAGCCGGCAGTCAAAAGGTCAGCAACAATTACAAATTTAGCCATGGTACATAGCATAACTAGTTAGTGATGTACATAAATACATATGTAACAACTAGTAGTAGTTATTAGTCACCTGTTGATTTAGCGCTGGCTCTCGCTGATAGTGTCGCCAGACGGGATGCCACAAGGGTGCCCGCATGGGCCAGTGGCGCTTCCCCGAGGCTTCCAAGTGCGTTCGTTGATCTCGGCGTGTGGCCGTGCTTTGCTTGACAGACGGCTTATGTACATATATATATATATATACGTATGTGTAGTTAGTTATGTGTATGTTATGTTACATAACTATGTACATACATATGTATGCCCCTGGGACTTGCTGGTGATGCTCTCCCCGCGTGAAAGACCGATTGCGAGCAGGTGCGTGCCCAATGCGGGTGGTTCGTGCTGTTATCGTTATCATCAGGCGAGAATTGGCAGGCTGGTTGGTGGCCCGGGTTGTGCGTGGCAATTGCTTATCGACCACGCACGCGCCCGAGCTCGGCTGCAATAAAAAAAAACTCAACTATGACAACAGGGGCTTTTCGGAATCGACAAAGTACATACATACTGTATTAGTAATCATCTGGTCGCGGTCTACTGTTATCTACGTATCGGCGTGTAGTCATGGCTCGCCGCGCTGCTCTCGTATTCGCGATTTACCTTTCTTATCTATTGGCAATGCCTATCTATCATCGCGGCAGTTACCCACCCAACCAATCCGCCCCGGTGAACCTGCCATTGCAAGGTTTAGTATGTATGTAACGCATGCAGTTTCGGTATCCGGTACACGCTTAACAAAAAAGAAAAACGCTTTTTCCCAATACGTACAGGACTGGTCTAAATGAGGATATTCTCGGTTTCCGCGGTCAGTTTCCTGGTCATCTTTCGGTTTACATACATAGTGTATGCGATTTGGCCCTACGCCAACTGCGCCCCTCTATCTGGCTAACCACCGAGGATCATATATTGCGGTTTGTGCCCTCCATCGCGTTGCTGAGGTTGGACTAAGTACTACTACGAGTTTTGGCAAAATCAGCAGAGCACGAAGCCATGTCAGACGTTGACGATGAAAAAGCTCCTTTAACCTCGGTCGATGTCAAGTCGCTCTCAGACTCTTTGTCAACAAGCGACAAGTCGTCCAAGGGCGGATACTCGACAATTGACGGCGTTGCTGACGAGTTTGCAGGCCTCTCAGAAGAAGATGCAGATATCTTACGCAAACAGGTGCATGTGCCATCGATAGGTGCTTCATTTATAAGATTGTTTAGATACGCAGACGCGACTGATAAAGCTTGGCTCTCTATTGCTGTTTTGGCTTCAGTTCTCGAAGGTCTTACTCGTCCACTCATGTCGTTTGTCTTTGGCTATGCGACAGAGAGTTTCACCAGCTTCTCGCCTGAAGCTGGATTTATGTACACATATAACGGCACCTGGTATAACAGCACTGGCTCGTATTACTACAATTACACCAGCAGCGAGTATGTGTCGTCTAATTCGACCGGCTACAAATTTGATATCGAGTTTCAGCGACAAGAATTCATTCGCACAGTCTCACGACAGGCGCTCTATCTTGCTCTGATCGGTGTTGCTAGTGCTGCTTTGACCTATATCAAATGTTTCATCTTTATCGACCGTGCGGAAGTGTTGTCGTCTCGTATTAGAGAGCAATACTTGGCGGCTACTCTCCGCCAGAACATTGGCTACTTTGACAAGCTTGGCTCTGGAGAAATTACCAGTCGCATTGCATCAGATACTGTGATGATCCAGGAAGCAATGTCGGAAAAGGTGTCGTATGTGATTTCCCACTCGACTACATTCATTGGTTCTGTGATTGTTGCTTTTACACAATCGCCTTTACTTACTGCTATGGTAATTGGTGATGTATTTCTCATTATCTTGACTTCATTTCTTGGTTCTAAAAAGGTCACGGAGTACTCGGAAAAGGCTCAGGAGGGATACACTGTTGGTGGATCGCTTGCGGAGGAAGCTATTTCGAGTGTACGCAATGTTCAGGCATTTGGTATCCAAGATCGTCTTGCGACATCTTACGAAAAGTTTCTGGCTGTATCTGAAAAATGGAGTTACAAGACTGGATTTGCCAGCGGTCTCGAGTCTGGATTCACGTTTTTGTTTGCTTTCGGTATTGATGCCTTGACATTCTGGAATGGTACCAGATTATACTCGCAAGGTCAAATTTCGGTTGGCCAGTTGATGACTGTAAGTTTTCATTTTCAAGTTTAGTGTGATTGCGACGGTTTGCTAATATTAGTGTCTCATGACCCTCTTTGCTGGTGCCTTCGCATTCACTATTATTTCACCTTATCTTGCTACCATTTCCACCGGTGTGGCCGCATCTTCTAAGATCTTTGCTACTATCGACAGACCGTCTGCTATTGATTCAGCTTCTCCCAACGGTGAGAAGCTATCAGACGTCAAGGGTGATATTGAGCTCAGCCATGTCCGATTTATTTACCCATCGCGTCCAAATGTAACAATCTTGTCTGATTTCTCACTTAAAATTCCCGCCGGCAAGACAGTTGCTCTTGTTGGTTCGTCTGGATCTGGAAAGTCAACTATCATTGGTATCCTCGAACGTTTCTACAACCCTGTTGCAGGAAAAGTCACTCTTGATGGTCACGATATTCTAGACCTGAACATCAAGTGGTTACGTCAAAATGTCGCTCTTGTTTCTCAGGAACCTACATTGTTTGCATGCACAATCTTCGAGAACATCGCATTTGGCATGATTGGAACAAAATATGAAAATGCTTCCAAGACTGAACAGATGGAACTTGTCATCGACGCTTGTAAGCAGGCCAATGCTTGGGACTTTATTCAGGATTTGCCAGCTGGTTTGGATACAAATGTTGGTGAAAGAGGGTTTTTGATGTCTGGTGGTCAGAAGCAACGTATTGCTATTGCTAGAGCCATTGTTTCAAATCCGAAAATTTTACTCTTGGATGAAGCTACTTCAGCACTAGATACCAAGAGCGAAGAGATTGTGCAGGATGCTCTTGATAAAGCCTCCAAGAACCGTACAACAATTGTAAGCGCATGAGTTTGGTTTTTTCTTTTTTTTTATTTCATTGATTTTTAATTATAGGTTATTGCCCATCGTTTGTCTACTATCAAGGACGCTGATATGATTGTGGTTATGCGCAATGGTGTTATACTCGAGCAAGGAACTCACACCGAGCTTATTGAGCGCAAGGCAGAGTATTTCGGTCTTGTCCAGGCACAGACTATTGAAACCCTTCAGCCGGTTGTTGCTGAGAAGACTGAAGGACCAATCCCTGAGGTTATAAATGAGAAGACTGGTATTGAGCTGACTGCTTACGAGTCGCGATTGTCTCATGTTCGAACCAACTACTCTTCTATTTTTTTCAAGGCTGAGGATACTGAGGCTCCTAAGCTTCATTCGATTGGTACTGCTGTCAAGTTCATTTACGATGTGTCAAAACCGGAATTGAGTTACTCTATTGCCGGTATTGGTTCTGGTACTCTTTTGGGTATGGCTTATCTTTCATTGGCAGTCATTTACGGTGTCATGCTTCAAGCCTATCAGGATTACAATGACCCTTACATCTATGGTGAAGAGATCAAGCGTGCTGTGTATCCTATGGCTGGTCTTTTATTCATGCACGGTGGTCTTTTGTTGATTGCAAACATTTTTGCGGGCGGCTTTTTTGGCTACTCCTCTAGCAGACTTGTTTACCGCATTCGCTCGCTTTCATTCAGACACCTGTTGCGTCAGGATATCAAGTACTATGACAACGAAGATAACACTGTTGGCTCAATTACCTCTAGTTTAGCCAGAAATGCTCAATGCATTGAGGCTATTGGAGGCCCAACTGCTAGCAAGCTTGTGGAATCTCTCATTATTGTTTATGGTGGCCTTATACTCTGTATCATTATCGGTTGGAAACTTGGACTTGTTATGTTTGCTACTGTGCCAGTCGTGATGGGAGTTGGATTTTTTCGTTTTCGATTTTTGACAAACTTCCTTGAACAATCAAAAAAGGAGAACAAGAATAGCTCCGACTTTGCGTCTGAGGCCACGAGTGCTATTCGTACTGTGTTGTCACTTACCAGAGAAGAAGAAATCCTTGAACGATATCACCAGACACTTGAACATGTCATCAAGGTAAACAGACACGCTAGCGTCAAGTCTTCGGTGTTCGATGCTATCTCCCGTGGTATGCAATACTTTATCATGGGCCTCGGATTCTGGTATGGTAGTTTGTTAGTGGCCAACAATGAATATTCTATTTTTAGATTCATAATTATTTTCATGATTGTTGTGTTTGGTTCGGAATCTGCTAATACAGTTTTCACGTTTGCTCCAGAGTTTGGTAAGGCCATTCAAGCCAGTCGAAATATCAAGACTTTACTGGACAGTGAGCCCGAGATTGACGCCTGGAGTACCGAGGGAGGAGTATTGGATTCTGAAAAACTCAGTGGTGATATCGAATTCCGTGACGTTCATTTCCGATATCCAACTCGTATGGAAGTCCCCGTTCTCAAGGGACTCAACTTATCTGTCAAGAAGGGTCAATTTGTGGCTCTTGTCGGCGCATCTGGTTGCGGTAAGAGTACCACGATTGGTTTAATCGAGTCATTCTACAGACCGCAAAAGGGAACAGTTTTGATGGATGGTGTTGATATCTCTACTTTGAACGTTTCCAAGTACCGTGAGCACATTGCGCTTGTACAGCAGGAACCTATTTTGTATGCTGGTTCAATCAAGTATAACATTTCGCTTGGTTCAACTACACCGGTTAGCGATGACCAGATCATTGAAGTGTGTAAGATGGCCAATATTCATGAGTTTATTTCTTCACTGCCCGATGGCTACGATACGTTATGTGGTAACAAGGGAACATTGTTATCTGGAGGCCAGAAGCAGCGTATCGCTATCGCTAGAGCTTTGATTCGTGACCCAAGGGTGCTTTTGCTTGACGAGGCTACATCTGCGCTTGACTCAGAGTCAGAGAAGGTTGTGCAAGCAGCTCTTGACCAGGCTGCTAAGGGGCGTACTACAATTGCTGTAGCACACAGACTCAGCACCATTCAAAATGCGGACGTTATTTATGTATTTGAAGGCGGCAAGGTGCTCGAGCAAGGAACACATCAGCAGTTACTTGCACGCAAGGGTAAGTACTTTGATCTTGTGCAGTTGCAGGCCCTTGAAAATTAGACTTAGACACTCAAATTTTTTTTTAACTTTTCTTTCATTTTTTTGGTTCGTGTTGGTATTAAGTGTGTTCGATTTTGCTTTGGTTACTAGAAGGGGAATAAGAAGTATGTAGCAGACGCGTATTGGTAATCTACTGATATTAAATGATATTCTTCCCCTGGTCTAACCCCACCACAAAAACTATGAAGCACTGAAATTAATCTTGTATAACCTTTTGATTAAGTAAGTGTAAAATGTACAGAGGCCTATCAATCAAGCACCAGTCCTATCACAGTTTTATTCTTTTTTGACGAAAAAAAAAAAAACTATATTTTTCGCACCACCAAACATTAACAAAACAAAAAACTCATTATGCTTTTTATTTCTTGGCGGTCTTCTTCTTTGGCTTCTCCTCCTTAGGTGCTGAAACAGCAGCTGACTTAACAACCTTCTTAACAATCTTCTGCTCCTCGATCAAAAATGCACGAACAATCTTCTCACGAACGCACTTGGCGCAGTAAACACCACCGTAAGCACGCTGAACAGTCTTCTTTGGCTTGGAGATGTTGGCGTACTGTCTTGGTCTGAGAGCTGGGATCTATATTGAAATCGTCGTCAGTTTAAGTTCTACAAACGCCAATCCAAAAACAAGTAAACTTACGCCAGACAAGAAAGTCTTGCAGCCACCGCATTTAGGACGAGATGGCTTCTTCTGGGCGCTCTGGTAAACAAGCTTGCCACCAGGGGTCTTGACGACCTTGGCCTTGTTCGACCGGGTGTTGTCTATTTCGTTGTTAGTCAATCTGTGTGATCGATATCCAATCAAACGTCACGACATCAAACAGCATCCGTCGTTGCATTTGAGCCAAACAAATTTCTGAACATACAAGGATTTCTGGTTCTGTAAGTAAGTCTCTGAGCCATTTCTGCTGCCGGTGATGTGCTGTGACAATGATCTGTACAATATTGTCGTCCTCGTTGTAAACGGACCGGTATCTCGAGATTCACACGCACACCCAGGCGACACCCCCTCCGACGCGCACCGGGTGCGTGACTGCGAAATGTTAGGGCTCGTGATTAGGGCTCATTGTAAAGGCCGGGTAAAAAGTCAGCATTTGAGGGCGTTGGGTTCAGGGTAGGGGGAGCGGGAAAGTCGCGTAACGCGGTAGACACTATTACAACGTGGTTGTATACCTTTGATTTTATAAGTTACCTTTCGTTTGATTCTACGTGTTACTTTTCTTCCATGTCAGTGAGAGAGATTATCGGGGATGTTTGGTACTTCATGTGTATTCGCTTTGTTTACTTGTTTCAGATTGAGTAGTGTGTCTACGTGCACACCTCAGTTTGATATGCGCATTTCAAAGGCCTTTGACCACTCGCTTGGGACGGGATTAATGACTAGGTATGGGGTATGATATCTTAGACTGTGTATTTTTCTGCCAGTTGTGAGTCTCTGGAAGAGCTGAAGGTGCAGAAGATGCCTTCCAGGTCACAGTGCTACTTTTGAAGTTGAATATCACGATACCCCAAGACAAACACGACGACGCAAATAGACTTGAATAAACTAAATCTATTCCAATTTCTTTTAGTTTTTATTTAGTTTTATTTCTGCCCTCATTGGCCCGTTGGTACTTTATTGTCAGGTGCATTTTGCCAATAATTACTCGAACAGGCAACTGTCCAGGCATGTTGACATTCCTGGCCCATATATTGACTGCACTCTACCCTAAATCGCCCACATTTTATGAGGACTTCTCTGGGCCCACCTCTTCTCTGTTTTCATCTTTGTCTCGTTTCATTTTCAACGACTTCACCTCCAGCAATCAAGCATCCCACTATGAGAAGTAACACCAAGCCTGCACCTAGAGTGAGACTTTGACCGTTGCTGATAATTGGGATGCAATGTATTTATTTATGCTGAGAGGTGAAGGCAATACAATAAATTGTGAATACCAACCGGGCCGGCCTGTTAGTAAGTCGACCTCGACAACAGTGACGACCGACCACCACCGTTTTCCCAGAGAAAAGGTCTTCAGAGACTTAAGTGAATACTTGAGGGTCTGAGGGAATCGTTCTCTGGACTTGGAATACGACTATTACTGCGAATGGTTCGATCTCGACAGCGACGACGTAAGGTTACAGCGGCTACTACTACAACGTACTCGACCAGCAACCTTAGTTTACCAACAGCTACAATTACAGCAACCAGAAGAGTTTGTCTTCTGTTATTTTTTGTATTATATTTGAACTCGTTTTGTTACTAAGATACCATATGATGGTTTGTTGTATTACCATCATGCTGTTTGATGTGTTGTTGTATTTACTATTATATGGTATGATATGTTGTTGATATTATGATGATCTTTATCACAGTGGGACAAGGTTTTATGAGGGTTTCCCTTGTCTACTTATATATCCGAATGGCACTGTATCATTCCCTTTTTATATCTGAACTGGTAGATCCTTTAAAAAAAAATACCCATTATTCCTTCCATGTCACCGTTGTTGTTGGCAATGAACCTTGTAGTTGTTGTGGATGCTGGACCGGATTATCGGGCGCTTGTACAGTGGACAACGAGCAGATACATAGTATAGCATTAATACAATGTTTGAATCAGGTGCCTTTCAATATACTCTGATCAAATGGTGCAATAAACTAGAATTCGCCATATGGCTTTTGTTGTTTATAATTTCAATTACTGGTGACATTTTGAAGTTTACCTACTCTGTCTTTCATTTACCTTATTACATCACCCGTCAATAATGGCCTTGCTCGCTAGTGTACGGTCAAATACTACCGTTAGTTTCGAACCAGTCCCTACTACATCACTTGTGCCGTCGTTATTTATCAGACGTTCAAATATCAACCCTGTCGAACGCGTTATGAATTCTGTAACTACTTGGCCTACATGTTTTCTAACAAGTGCAATTCCACGCGCTGAATTAAACCAAATCTTCACGGAAATCCTTTCTGGTAATTTTACTCATAATCAAATCGCTCTGATTGTCTCTTTACAAACTTCAAAGTCCAGCCAAGACGCGTTGCGCTTTAGAGGACTATGTTTCTGATGTCACAATATCACTGGTTTTGTAACACCGTCAACGAGTTATTGGTATAGTCTATTTTTAGTATATCGAAAATGTTAAAGATATACAACAAATAAAATTACTGATCTCTAAGAAAATAAAATAGAAAGTAATCAACCTGGGAGCACCAACAAAAATACCCATACCCTGCGCCTTCTTCTAACACTGGTCACAGTATTGAAGCGTGAACTTGACTAAGTCAGAAATTAGCACGAGTATATTCGAAATACTAGTACTAAAACACAATGTCGAATTCGGCAGATCGCATGAATATAGACAAGGAGATTGTCACATTCGGTAAGTTATTCAGATCGACTTTTGATTATTATTTGATTTAACAAATTTGAATAGCCACTCCCAAAGCCAAATTTGATGCTACACCAGTGCGATGTAAGTTCCAATAGCATGATTGTCAATCAGGTTGCCGCCAATAGCAAAATATTAGGAAAAGCTTTGCTTTATGAGTTGGGCTAATTTGGTTTAGCTATTGAGGGATGGATAATAATAGCCACAAATGTGCAGGAAGAAGCAACCGAGGAGGATGTCAATGATTTGTTTGCAGATTTTGGTGATATCAAGACGTTGAACTTGAATTTAGATCGTCGTACTGGCTATGTTAAAGTAAGAAATGAATTAATTAGTTATGCAGGGGTTGAAAGACTGATGTTGTTTAGGGATATGCATTGATTGAGTACGCGACAGCAGCTGAAGCACAAAAGGCAGTCGAGGCAACGCGTGGAACCGAATTTTTGGGACAATTGATTGATGTTGATTTTGCATTTGTACGACCTCCGATAGACAAAGATATTCGTGGATCAATGGGTCGAAGAGGTCGTAGTCAGAGTCCTGACAGACGGATATGAAATTTTGTGAATTATTTGGTGGAGGTGTATATTAGTTTCAATATGGAGTTGCTACGTTTAATTTCGAATAAACTAAAGCGGCTCATATGTATAATTTTAAAAAGGTTTTAATTTCATATAGAATGCATATCAACCAACACGGCGCCGGCAGCATATTTCAGTTACGAAGTACTGGCATTTAAGCAAGGGCAATGCACTCAATCTCGACCTATCCTATTAGAATACAACAACCATGTAAAAATACAATTATTCTGTGACTTACGCGAGCACCGAGAGGGAGCTGGTGAATAGCAATGCAAGTTCTGGCAGGTCTGTGTTCACCAAAGAACTAATATTGTTAATAAACCTAACCTAAAAAACTTGTATTGAAGAAGAATTACCTTGACGTATGCCTCGTTAAGAGAAGCAAAGTCATCCATTGTCAAGAGGTAAACGTTGACTAAACAGATTAACACAATGTGAATGGATATGGATATGCCGGACCTACCTTTGAAGATCTTCTCGATGCTCGAGCCAGCAGCCTCAAGAACAGCCTTAAGGTTGTTCAAAGACTGGGTCTATATATTTCGTGTTATTAACCATCTGGTTCTAGCTTCCAACTGATTTTGAAACTTACAGCAGCAGGGACCATCTCGGTCAACAACTCACCCTCGGGAGTCATGGGGATCTGACCCGAGCAGTAGATAAAGCCTGAACCACATTAGCACAGTTAATTTTTTTTTTCTCTTTTCGTATCAATTGACTTTTGGATCTGTATTACTTACCATTGACGGCAATAGCCTGAGAGTAAGGAGCACGTGGAGCAGCCGAGTTGGCGGTAGAGATCTAATCATCAGCAAACTGTCCGAGTCGCAAAACTTGCGCTTTTAAAATCACTTCCACAAGGCTCAAAAAAGGGGTAAAAAAAAAAAATAAATAAATAAAGATTTCTACATCAGTTACTTACAACTTTCAATTCAGAAGACATTTTGTAAGACGATTGGCTAAAGGACGAAGTGGTGAACTTGCAAGTGTGATTATAATAAGCTGGAATCCGACTGGGGAAGCAAAATCTACCCAGGCCGGGGCCACTTTTTGTGAGTCGTTGTTTGGTGGTCAACCAAGTAAAGTCGTCGGTACTGAGTCTGCCGGCGATCTGCGATATCGCTCGGGATTGTCGAGCGCAACCCAACACACCCATCCTTATCGTTAAACTTGTAAAATTTAGTAATTTGGTTGACGCCCTCAATTTGTTGCCAATTGAGTAAAATATCCTTTTCCTATCGGCCCGTGTTTGGTGATGGCTTCCGTAGTGCAGCCAATGAGAGATGTCAGGGGCAAGAAGACTCAGGTCGAGCGATCGAGATGACGTACCAAAAGATTATGGTGAGGATTATCTAGTTAATACTGCAAGCTTCAATAACAAATAAACAAAAAAAATTCATACATACTGCTTAACAGTTCCATTAAACGGTCTGACAAAAAAAAAAACAAAAATAAAAAGAGTACAATAAAAAATCGGAAGACAAAATAAATCCATACAGTAGAAAAAAAAATTAAATTTGAACGGTAGGAGAATCGAACCCCTGTCATTTGCTTGGAAGGCAAATATGATAACCACTACACTAACCGTCCTATTTGATTGAATTTAAAAAGGACACGCGCTTTGATAAACTTCTGTGTCTAGGGTTATGGGTTCATTGATACAAAAAAAAATACCATAGCCGTCTTTAAAGACGGCTATGTAGTAAAGTTGGTGAATTTTCTCGGCTGAGGATACTCAGTGGCAGGTCGCGGTTTTTTTCTCTATTTATTTCAATATATTATTATGATATAAAAAAAAAATTGGGGTTATAGGGTTAGGTTGAAACAAGCAAGATGATTGGCTGATGGTGGCCGGCAGGGACTGTAACGCCGTAGACAATATTATATAAGCTAATCTTAGCGATTACTCAACAAATCTAGTAATAAGACAATAAACCGCCAAGAAGAGGAAAGGGTAACAATAACAAACATAAAACGAAAGAACACAAAAAAATATTATCTCAGACAAAACCCTAAACCTAAAACCTAGCTTGGTTCCGTCACAAGTGGGTAAGCGCCTCTTGGCAGAGACACCGTACAACGATGAGTTCGAACCTGGCTCGCGTCACTAGCTCCCTCCCCATCCCACAGGTGAAAAGTTGTGACAAAGCTCGGCCGCTATCTTAAGAGACGTCTATAAGTTGATTATCGACCTTAGCCACTTGACATTCGGATCATGTCTCACTCGAGTTTGTGGGGTATTTTTTTGGTGAGTCAGAAATAATCCACCCTCGGTGACTTTCGGAAAATTAGGACGCTCTCGCGATGTCAAGATATGGTGATACGAACCGTACTGAAAAGGTACACAAAAAAATCCCAAACTAGCTGTAGCACAGCGAAAAAAGAAATACATAGAGCAATAATAGGAGTAACTATCATCAATCAAAGTTGCTTACAAGGGCGCTTATAAAGCTACCCTGACCTCATATTGATACATCAATTGATGTGTCGACAGGTCAATTGCCCCTTTGGGGCGGCCGGCACCAGTACGACCCCCGTCGGGTTGGCGGAAGGGAACCAACTAAGTTGTTATTGTTATAATTATTAAACGCTAGCTGTACATCTATGGGAAAAATGGTTTACAATGTCGATATTATGATAGTGCCAATCAGTCATGTTAACATTGTACTCTTTTTTCTCGGCTTGTCAGCTAGCAAAGAATCGCGCCAGCTAATGTTGAACTGCTAATGTGTAAGACCTCCCCTCTATCTCTCGGACTTCACTAATATCAGATCGCATTCGACATACTATGAGGTAAACGAAAAGTACGCCAGTGATTGAGCAACTTGCTGCAGTCGTAGTGCATGCCCTTCGTGCTCAGCAGTACGACGATTATGCGCGCCTGGTGAGAGTAGTTCCGCTCCTGTCTGGGGAGCGCCTATTCAAGGTTGACAGACTTCATAGTTGCTGTAAATTTATCCGTGACGCCAGTGTCACATACCGTAGATCGGGTGGCACTGAATATCGGGATATCAATCGCTGTGTATTGGCTGCTGCTGTATGGATGTTTTAAGGTCAATAATAAAAATAGTCTCAAGCCCGAGGTATCGAGTATAATCTCTTCAATGACGATCGTTCGATCATCAAAAAAAAATGAAAGTTACGTTCAAGTTGAAACCTCATTTGCTTCAACAGGCATTTGCAAAAAAAGGTCTGTTGTCAAAATCAGCATCTTTCACTCTCTAGTCGTTGAACGTTCTTAAATCTCATATTTATAAAATACTAATAAATATATATAATTTTGTTTATTATATTATATTTTGTTTTAATGGTTTAACAAAATTAATTTTAATAATTAATTCTAAAATTAATTAAATAAAATGTAAAATGTGATTTGTTTCTTTTAAACCTGAAATAGCTCCTATTAACATAGATAAACCAGCACAAATTAAGATTAAAACTATTGTTAATATTCCTGATATATATACTGAAGATATTAGTAATCAATTTAGTCAACATAATTTAGTTGAAAGTGTTATTGTTTCTGCTTTTGTTACTGCTTATGCTCGTATTTTAGACTTGCTATAATTGCATTCATATTTATCGGACTTGGACAAGTCCTGAGGGCTTGACGCACTTCGTCATCAGCTTTTCGTCTTTAGCGAATAACAAGTCATGTAAAGCTTAGTTTCGAAGTCAGAGGTTGATATTGGAGCTTGTATTAGATGATACAACTTTAAATTTGAAATTGTGTATCTCCTGGTTTTCAGTTGTAGGTGGATGACAATACAAAGGCACCGGTTCTGATAAACACACATTAATTCAAGTTTTCCCACTTTTATGTCTGGATTGCAGATTTTTCGGATTGCGGATTGCGGATTTTTGCGGATTGCGATTTTGCGGATCAATCCGCAAGTCCGCAAACTTGTGCACATAACGTCCCTGCATAACCCAATGGCCCCGCGAACATAAGATCCCGCGAATTTTTTTTAGTCGCGCTTAAGAAATGTCTACGTTTATTAAAATGAGATTATGAAATAAAGATAGTTATGTCTCTATATATTAATCAGTTACATCCTGACTCCTTTTTCCCTTTTTTTTTCTATACACACTGCCTCTTAACCCTAATCATATCTCTGGTTATTCCGCCGTGTTCTGTACCTTACAGTACATACTTCTTGTACCAAGTTACCCTACTTGGTAGAATCAGGTTGGACCGTTACGTCGCGATAACTAAGATATACCCGCACTATAAATTTTTTTTAGTTTTTTTTAATTTTTTTTTCTTGATCGCTCACAATACTTATTAATTTGTTATAATATAACTATAGAAATTTTTCTGCATGTTGACCACTGGATACTGGGTGTGATTAAGATTCAACTACTAAATACTACGAAGATAAACTTCAATAACTCAAAAGTATTTCAAGCAATTTTTTAATTATAGATCTTTAACTATATTTAAGGTTCGTTATGCAGGGACATTAACTAAACTATGTATCCGTCAATATCGTCCAACGTTCCCCAATTAGGGCTAGCTCTATATAAATATGTAGGATACATATTAGTTACTGCTATTTAACTATATGGTGCATTATTGATACGAATATTTTAAATTTTTTTTAATTAAGTACCCATCAGAAAATCCTGACGAGGCCTTCACAGCAATCATCGTGGTGGGTCATTCTACAAAAAGCCAACCCAGGTTTGCACAATCTTATTATCACAAATAAGGTCAAACTTTTCACAAGTTCAGTGTTTGATTATGTCAGATCTGCCCCTAACATGGTGTTTGAATCGGGTAAACATATAAAAGCAAAGTATGGCATTGTGTTCAATGCGAATACCCAAAATGAAGATGCTAATAGATCAAGACAGAACAAATTTGGTCAGAAACACGATTTGGTCCTAGTGAAAAATGTGGTTCAACAAAGCATTTCACAAATCAATACGATAGAAAGGCTTTTTGCTGAATAAGAGTCTGGTCTCATTGTATCAGATACTGGCGTTCGTATAACAACCAGCGACCAATTTCAGACAATTGGTGATTCAGGTGCAAGCGTTCATGTTTGGTCACATCGCTCTATGGTGATAAACTTCAGGCCAGCGCAAGAGTCAGAATTGTTTGGTCTTGGTGGGACAACAAATGGTATTGGTTTTGGTGATGTACCTCTTGCTATTGAGGATACTGATGCCAGACAGCGTCTCACAGTTATGTTAAGAAATATGAGAATTGTCAAGTCGATTGGTATAAATCTGATATCATCGCTATGCTCTAGGATCGATATGAGTTTTGATATTTGGATCAAAGCAAATGAAGCGTCTTCAACTGTTGCGAAAGATAAGCAGCTTTTTTTGTCATTTTGGTCACTATGTTAACGGCCATCTGTGTCTAAATGTGTCCAAGTCAAGAACAGTAGTTGATTCAGCATATCTCGCCAACAATGGATGAAAGACTAGAACAGACATGCTGATGCTTCACAGCTGATGGATATCACAATTAAACCAAGGTTCGACTTACTGCAGGAAAATTGCCGAAGGTCAAAAATTTAAATAAGCAGTATAATAACAGCCATAAAAGAATGCAGCAATATGCAATTATTACCCAAACTGAATAAAAATAGAAAGCAAAGATGCATTACGAAATGAAAACCCATACATAGTTACAGTACTTAACTCTGCATGCATTATTAAATGTAATGACAAAAAGACAACCCTAATCCACGCGAATCAACTGTTACCACTGCTGGTCCATCGACCTAATATTACTGGGCACATACATACTAGTTCCAGATATTATACCCCCCCCCAAAAAAAAAAAAAAAACAACAACAATATTCTGATCACAACTGCCATTTGCCCATTGCTAAAGAGTGGTAACTGAACCCTCTACGGTATCGATGATTTCAAATTCACAACGATATCAGGACAGAGTATGAAATGATTGACTCTAGCTCTCGTTATCATATTTGCAGAGATGTTGGTCAAGTTAAGACTGATAGCTAACTCTATTCTAAAGCCAAAGTATCAGCTGTGAAAGGTGCGCTTATTAATATCACGATATGGGAAGTCTTATTCTCAAGGTGACAGGGCAAGACGGTACAAACTTAGAGTCAAGTTGTCGTAAGTCATCTAAGATTGTATGACTTGAGCATCAATTGGAAGAAAAAAAAAATTTAAAATGCGAAAGACACTATTGAAATGAATTAGGACCTACTTGAAATTGTTCTCAGTTGGTTGTGCACCGAATTTTTGGCACTTACAGAAGGATCTACAAAAACTAAGCGAGATTTTGGATAACCCCCTGGTTCATGAGGCCCGTGGTTGTCACAGGGTCACAACCTCTGATTTAATACTTGTGGATATAGTGAATATAGTCAGTCAAAAATTGTAGCATACGATTGGCTAAATCTTAAAGTATTTTCAAAACTTCGTACCATGTATACTTTTAATTGTTGGCTTTTTTTCTTGCAATCTTAGATGACTTGAAATTTTACTTGGCTGCAATCATCAAAATTTGAATCATAAACCAACATTAGAAAGACCAGCCTTGTCAATTTTTGCCGTAAACAAAGATAAAGAAATCTTTGTCCGAGCTAAACGAGTACATTGAGTCCACTTAACCCGTTATTTGCGCTTGTAAAACGTATGAGGGCAAAGTACACCATTCATGGTGCTGAACTTTTGCAAACTTGACCAGAATGGTTTTGCAATGGGCATGTCTACTTTTAGAAGCTTACTCTAGAGTGCAGATCATATCGAGTTGGTGCGACGAAACATATCCTAATTGGAACGAAATATCAAAAATAGAAAAAAAAAAGTCTTCAGACAATCAGAGCCAAAGAAAAGTAATTTTTTTAAGACCTTATGAATCCGAAAGATTTTTTTTTTTTCGCTTTTGTTCTCGTTGTATTAGGTTACATTGGTGCACGCTTCCAAACAAGGAAGCTCATCTCGCTAAGAGCAGAAGTAAGATTAGCGAATATATGATAATATTACTTGTAAATTAGTAAAATTGATAGTATTAAAATTATTAAATTTTTAAAATATCTCTAAAAATTGGTAGTTCGAAATCGTAACGACTGGGGTGAGTGGCTTGCATATCGCACAGTGCGCTATTGTGGGGAAAGCAGAATCTCAGTTACGTACATAGACTGAAACAGAGATAATATCAAAATAGCATTATATAATTATTATATTTATTTATATAAGTAGCAAATGCGATGACTGAATTTTATACACAATAATAAACCGCTTGTTAGGTAAACATTAGCACATATCGTTGGGGAATTTTTTGACTATTCAAGCAGACCGACAGCGACATCAAACAGCAAAAAAGCATATAATGAACATAGCGGTTTATTTGTTTATAATATTAAAATAATCTAGAGCTAAAAATTTAAGTATAATGTATTATACAAACCATGTATAATGCCTTGATTTTAGTTCAAACCAGTCGAAAGCCGAGCATTGAAGTACGACGAAGCTGCCTAGGCTCAGCCATGTCTCGTATTCTCTACAAAATCTTTACTGAAAATAATGTTTGACTTGTAGTCAATGAAAAACGATTATTACAAGTGTATATGCTTGATTATAGCTTTTATCGTGCTTTAGATCTTGTACGAGGCCGAGGTCGTTGTCGACCGTGTATACATTGCCAGGCAGCAAGGCTCGACACGATAGAAAATGCTCCATACGGTGGAAAACTGCAATTTGTTAGTAAAACTTTTGGTCATGGAATTTGTTACCTGTTTAGGCAATCGTAACTGAGCTTGTGATTTCCGTTTTTTCAGCTTTCTAATTTGATTTGAATTTATCATTTGAGAAGCAGTAATTCTATATAAAATTTTAATTTGAACCACTAATCAGGCTTTAAGCTTACGTATAAGCACGCATACGGTTTATCTATTAGTTCGTAAGAATAACACCTACCCCCACAGTCCACAGTCCACAGTCCACAACGCCAACCACATTAGTCACCATCAACTATACCAGGCAATTGAGCATCTTCAACTCTTTTAGTTCGCTTACGTCCTTTACGTTTCCGATTCTTAGACCAATGCTTCCCATGTGCTGGTTGTAGATCTTCAATGACTTTGTAAATAAGCTCAGCTTTTAGTGCATCGTCAGGCGCGTTGGTTGTGCTACCGTACGAAGTTGTTCGCGACGAATGGGTACTTTGCGATAAAGAGATAACAGTATTTTCAGATGTGGTATGACAGATGGTTCGCTCTACTCAATATTTATGATCGTGCCACAAATCCGGTGTAATTTAAACTGATCTTGTGGCCGGCTCGTAGCCATCAGCTCAGGTGACTTTAGTTTTGTATTATTACTTTGATACGACGTATTGTCTTCGTATATTTCATATTCTTGTACAGATCTGGTGTGACTGTCGATTATGCGTCGAATTGTCGTTGAGATAGCGTCAATATCAATTTGGTCTTGGCATTCAGGTTCGCGATTTGATTTCACTCTAGTCGCTTCAATATCCATATTTAGCCACAAGGCGACTATCACCATACAAACGAAATCCATAGCAACTGCACGACATACTAATATTCTGATAACTGCAAAACCTAGTAAATTCCACCACTTATTGGGCACACAATTGAACGCAATCACAAATAAACCCGGGATCCTTGTCGGTTCTGACAGCGGCGTCATACCACGCGTATACCTCCAGTAGACCAATACTGCTGCGATACTGTGGAAGTCTAACTCAAGTAAGCGACCAATTGGCCAAATTGGTAAAAACCATAGTGCTCTAATTATTTGTTCCACCAGACGTACAGCGATAATATAATCGGCTAAAGTATCGCGAAAACAGATTGACAATACTACTGGAATTGCAACAATACGCATTGCTTGTATCAAAGTTGTCCGTTCCATTTGAAACATTCTTTAATTGTTACTATAAGGAACACGTAAAAGCCTTGTAGCCAACTGTACATGCACGAGCAAAAAGAGAGTCGAATGAATGTAGAAACGGAGAGTTTGGTAGAATTCCGCGCGCGCAAATGTAAACAAACAGACGTGACCATGTTCTGTCATGTTGCAACCACTGAATCAAAAGCATTTTAAGTTTACTTTAAAATGCCCAGAATATACCGCTGAACATAATTCGGGACTAGTTGTATAAACACGGATGAGGAATAATGAAAAGTATGCGAGACTCCAAGACTGAATGCGTGCAAGAGTATATGCTGGAATGGTACAAGTAAAATGATCCAATGAAGGTGCAAATCAGTTGGCGACAATATAACTAAGACAGTTTAGAATACCTGACCTCGATTCATTAAGCACATAAGTGTGGAAACATGCTAGAACTGCGTTGAGTAATTATATCTTTTACGGCTTGCGAGATATGACGAAGGATCAGATCAAGTTATAATCGGCAAGGTATTGGTATTATTGGTAAGTACAATTCATGTGACTATAGACAAACACGATACTAATTTTCGATTATATTGACGAAAATTTAAAGTCTATTGTGTATGTCGAGCACCAACTGGCAACAAGAACTAATCAGGACATAGGGTGGGATTGATTCGGGCCCTTATCGGGCGATACACCGAGGCGGCCCGCCGACGGCGATATCACTGAATGAAGATATCAAGCCATTTCTGGGCAGCAATTGATAAATAACATAAATATAAATAGTTGATGGATGCAAATAAATGCAAGTACTCGCTTTTAAATCAATGTAAGCATTGTTGTGGTGCTTATACGTGACTCGAAACTTTACACCCGGTTATATGATCGGTCGTCCGATAAAGTGGATGAGTGAGTCGCGCGGCCCGGGACCGCTGGCGGGATTGAATCATTTAAATTACAATTCTCGCTCGGTTTCGTTACAGTATATTTCTATTTATTGGTATAGACGGCATTAAATTGGACAAATGGCATCTCAGTTCGATGTAAGTCAATCAATTACAACTTGTTGTATAGACCTGTAAATGTGGAGCTAATTCAAGACACTCATCATTAACGCCAAAATTGGCACCGCGTCGGAATGTTTCCCAGGTGACATTGCAATCAAGGATGGCAAGATCTTTATGATTGCGCCTGACCTCAAGGCATTTTCAGCTAATTCTGTGATTGATGCTGAGGGAGCGTATGTTACCCCCGGTGGAGTCGACGGACATGTTCATCTCGATCAGGAATCTACTCCCGGTGGACAAATTTATCCTTACAGAGGTGCTGATGGATTCGAATCAGGTACTCGTTCGTCGGTTGCTGGTGGAACTACTACTGTCTGTACTTTTGCTATGCAGCATAAACACAGACCTGACCATTCTCTTGCAGATGTGATTGGACACTACCATGATTGCGCTACTGGAAACTCCTACTCGGACTATGGTTTCCATTTGATCATAACCGACCCTTCGGAAGAGCGGTTGGCTGAATTTACGGAGTTGATTCCCAAGCATGGTGTTTCGTCAGTCAAGCTTTACATGACCTACGATAGCTTGAAATTGAACGACTTGGAAATTTTGAAGACTATCTCTGCCGCCCGCAAGAATGGAATCACACCAATGATCCACGCCGAGAACACAGATATCATTGAATTCTTTTCGGAAGAACTTGCAAAGATGGATATGCTTGAGCCGTACTCCCACGCAAGATCACGTCCTTCGCTTGCTGAGCACGAAGCTACAAACCGAGCAATCACTTTATCGCAACTTATGAACGTTCCGATTTTATTGGTCCACGTTTCGTCGCCTGGCACGGTTGACAGAATCCGCAAGGGTCAAGGCAAGGGTCTTCCGATCTACGCTGAGACTTGCCCACAGTACCTTCTCCTGACTGACGCTGGTTTGAAACTGCCAAATTACGAAGGTGCCAGATGCGTATGCTCACCACCACTCAGACCTTCAAAGGAAGATCTTGATGGATTGTGGAACGGTTTGCGTAATGGTGCATTTACTATCGTTTCGTCTGATCACTGCCCGTTCCGAATGAATGACGATAATGGGAAGCAAGTCGCGATAAAGAATTCAGGTAAACCAGGTGGTGACTGGCGGTTGATTCCAAACGGTATCCCAGGTGTTGAGACCCGAGTTCCGTTGTTATTCACATTTGGCGTATGTACCGGTCGACTTTCGATCGAAAAATTTGTCCAGTTGACTTCTACAAACACTGCAAAGTTGTATGGAATGTACCCCAAGAAGGGATCACTTATGCCTGGTGCTGACGCTGATATCGTGATTTGGTTTCCCGAGGGAAGATATAAACCTACAAAGCTTACCAACGACATGTTGCATCATGATTGTGATTACACTGCGTTTGAAGGTTTAGAGATGCTTAATTGGCCACGTTACACTATTCTTCGTGGTCAGGTTGTATGGGATGGTGAAAAGGGTCAGGTTACTGGTAAGAAGGGATACGGAGAATATGTCACTCGGTCGTCATCATGGTTCGCAAAGAGTCAGACTTTGTTTGATGATGTTACTAAGATTGAGTTTAAGAATGAGTGGAGACCAGAGTATGAAACAAAGCTTTATTAAGTTCAATGTATGTTTTTGTATGTATCATCATGATCTATTAAATGAAAAAAACTTCTCAAAATAACTCCTAATCAAGTATTCCATCCTTAATAAAACGAAATGCAAAGTGGAAAAAAAAACAAACAAACATAGTAATACAACCCGATATCCAAAAAAAAAAAAAAAAAAAAGAAAGAAAGTATAAAATAAAAATGACTTTTATATGCGAAGAAAAAAAATAACTATGCGTGTATGCGTGTGAAAATGGGTTAATCTCTTGACATTGTACGGTGTAAAACATGTTCACGCATCATACCACAAGTGACAATAACCAAAGCGGCAAGGAAGATTGCAAAATAAAACACTCCATGGAATGAATCAAGGTAAGCTTGAACAACATCTTGTTTGAATTCTTGTGGGATCATATTGATTTCTTCAATCGAATCCTTGACTCTGGCAATAATATCTTCTTTATCTGGACCGGTAATGTATAATTCCAATTTCTTACCAAGCACGTTCTGGAAAATAGCAGATGCAATTGCTACACCGACGGTTGAACCAGTGCCACGGAAACCGTATTGGATCGCTGTGGTAACTGCTTGCAACTCTGGTGGGACAGCGGCGACCATTGCGATAAGTGTACAGTTGAGTAATCCACCGAATCCAAGACCGGCAATCATGATGTATGCAATTTGAGCCCACTTTGGTGTAGTAAGAGAGTAAGTATTGATCAAAATCGATCCGAAAGTGAGGATAACAGCCGAAGATACTGTGATCCAGTAGTATCGACCGGTAGTTCTCATCACAGTTCCGGCAAAGATTGCACCGATGGCCGAGCCCAAAAAGTTGGGAATGATGTTTGTACCTGCCTCGGTAGGCGAAATCCCACGTACTGCGATGAAGTAGATTGGAACATAAAACAGTTGTGCGTAGTTGATCATCATGATGAGCCAGTTTGTGAACGAAGCACCAAAGATTGTACGGTCTTTGAGTAATTCGATCGGGATAATTGGTTCCCGAGCAACATAGAGTTCCACATAGATAAATCCCAACAGCGAAACAGTACCGAGAAACATTGTGATGAAAACAGGGAATGAAGCCCAAGAAAAATAAACTCCACCGATCGAGAGACCCATCAGGTAAAGCACCAACGCGGAAACCAACGTGAATGAGCCATAAAAGTCAATCCTGGCAAATTTGTTGGCAATAGCAGACGCAGAGTCAAAATTAGTCTTCCTGGTAGAGTCTTCAAGGTTAAAGTAGATTGCGAATGACGAAACGATAACGAAAGGGACCTGGAGCCAGAAAGCCCAACGCCAGCCCATTGACTCGGTCACGATACCACCAAACACACCACCGAGAGAAGCGCCGGCATTGTAGAGAACCGAGCCAATTCCCTGAAGCAAACTGCGCTGACGGAGCGGAACCAGATCATTGAGAGTAATCGACGACAGCGACGTCAAACCTGCACCGCCAACACCAGCGATAATTCTAGCAAACACCAAAAACCAAATGTTGGTAGCAATACCGCAGAAAATGCAACCGACTGCAAACGCACCGTTAGAGAAAAGAAGCAAGATTCTTCGACCAAAGATATCTGAAAGCTTGCCGTAAAGTGGTTGGCATGCAGCGACTGAGATCAAATAAGCGGTTGCGATCCACGACACTGATCTGAACTCGTGGAACTCTGACGAGATGTGAGCAAGTAATGTAGCAACAACAGTGCCGTCAAGAGCGGCAAGGAAAACGCCAATGTAAAGCGACACAAAAATGATTGTGACTGAAGACGTGCGAAGAGCAGATTCTTCTGCAGCGTCGATGCGGGCTTCGAGGTCGTCGTTGTTGTTGGCCTCGTTGCGGTCCATCAGAGGCACTGCCTCGTCTGACTCGATAATAACGTCGTCTGCAAGCATTGGGTGATCAAGTTGAATCTGAATAGAACCACCGTACTACTGGGTCGACAATCACGACGGATATAAGAGAGAGCGTACGGGGGGACGAAGATGATGTGTGGAAGGGAAGAGTGAAGGGAGGGCCAGACCAGATTTTAAATCCGCGAGCGAATTGCAGAAATTTTAAGCGGCCAGTCCAGCGCCCAAAAGCGAATACGGAGTATAATAATAGTGTCTATCGACATTTGGACCAGCAGACCTGGGTGAATGATGTGGCCCCTCGTGTCGGTTGTCGATAGGTTGGTTTGGTCAAGACGGAACAAAACAAAAAAAATCTTTTGAGCCGCAGGTTAGGTCTGGAGACGGCCGACGATGTTACCGGACGCGGCGCAAATTTGGGACCAGAATGCGACGGGGATGTCCGACGGTGTGGATGGGGAACATCAACAACAGATTGCAACAATTTTGTTGCTACGGAAAGGCATCAGAAATACTGTTTAGTAATGAGAATTGCTCTGATGTAGTCTAGACTGGGTGGTGGATGGTTTGTGGACAATTGGCAATGCAGGTAGGCGCAGCCCGCGGGGAGGTGATTATCGGTGTGGAAACAGACTACGAGTACATATGCTGTATACATACACTCCCGGGGCATTATTGCAGCCAAATCAACACCATAACCAAAAGACTTACTACATACAATTCGTGGTGTGTATGTCTTTTAATAATAATACCTGGTAGATTAAGACAGTGTGAACACCTTGACCGTGCTTGACTGTGCTCGGCAATGCACGGCAATTGCACGAGACCCTCGAGGAGCGCGCGTCGCACAGACCGTCCGATGCTGCTTCAAATGGCGTGGGTGGCGTCGGGTCACGAGTCTGACCGCACCGCGGATGCTTTCCCTTCGGCGGAGTGCGACGAAATTTTTTGCAACCGAAGGATGTACATACATATGATAGGAGCAAGACAAGGGTTTAGTTATGTATAGATTGCATTTCATATTATTCTATGGTTAAATAATGTTGCCTTCGGTTGTTCGCTGTCGTGCGCTGTGCTAGACCAACTATCGAGCGCACTGCAAAGACAAAAGAATCACTATGTACCTTTCCCAACGGACTGCCTATGTATTATATAATCTTCACTAACTAACAAATAGTTACCGATTTGTAACTAATTAATGTGAACCCTCGATCGTCCGTCGTTGGCATCGTCTGTTCTCTATTGTGCGACTGCCAACATCGCTCTCGTCGTCCGTCGTGGCTGGTCCGGCCTCCCGAGTGAGAGTGAGTGTGTGTGGCCAGACTCCAAAGTGCCCACCACCAAAGTGTGCACTGCTAGGGCTGGGCCCAGGGTATAGGGCAAAGGTGAAAGGCACGCGCGCTGATTGGCTGGCTCATGACGAGTCATGCATGACTCGTGACTATCGCGCGTCAAGCAAACGAATAAGTCGCCGGATCACTGTTACATATGTACATACATCCATCGGCGAACCGTCGTCTGTCTGATGTGATCTCGCCTCCTCGTGTGTGGTGGTCGTGTGTGTGTATGTGCCCACAGCCCAAAATTTGACAACCGGGCCCCAATCTGTTTGCACGCTTATCGATTACGCTCACCTTCGAACCGATTGGCCAGGCCAAAGTTTGGAGGGTAAGGGTGTATCATAATCGTAAGTTTTTCAGCGGGTCTGGTGGCAACAAACAGCGCGCTGATAGCAGGCAGCCAGCCAGCCAAAAGGAAAAACAAAAAACGAATCGTCATGATGCGTAGACGTGAGTTTGATGGACTTATGCATTGTGGAGCAAAGTAGTGAATCATTCGTTAACATGTATGTATATACTATTTACCGACGACTCATTGATACAAAATGTAACAGTATACATATGTACATTGTATGTAGCCTTTTTTTGGCGCGCGCGAATCGACGGACCACCGCCGCGGCGGCGGTTCCGTTGGCAACGACAGAGCTTCCCAACCGACCCGACCGACAACGACGACGACGATTACTTAAAAGCCTTTTTAGTCTGCAGATTGTTCTATTACTGCAAAGTGTCTGATCTACCTACGGTCTGTCCACTTTTGCTCGGGGGGTCTTTGGTTTGTACAAGATGCAGTCATATCCGTCGTACACTGACGGCCAGTCTTATCAGTTCGACAACAATGGCAGCGGCGGCGGCTCCTCTGCCAGTAGTAATGGGTTCCATCACGTCAAACAACAACAACAGTACCATCACACATTGTCACAAATCGGCACATTCAACTCGTCGTTCTCAAATGGTTCGCAAGTATCTCCAGGATCGTCAACGTCGTCGACGTCGGTGTCGTCGCTCGGATTCAGTCGGTCGCCGACCCAGCAGGTCACGGTGCTCCATCACCAGCAGTCGACGTCGCCAACCTCCGGCAGATCGTACTATACACCGCCGCCACCACCACCACCTCACCTGCGATCACTCAAGAAGCCAATGTACAGACCGGCTGTTCTACGCTACGGCACCTCACTCAAAGTCAACGGCGAAGACTGGTCAAACCAGCTGTTCTGGGGCACCTCGACCAAAGTCACCGGCACCCCACGGCGAAACCACTGGGTTCCTGACGACTCTTGCCAGGCCTGTGCGTCTTGTAAGAAGGTATTTACTTTCTGGGACAGACGACACCACTGTCGACGATGTGGTCTTATATTCTGTGCTGGTCATACCTCGCACGTGCTCAGACTCGACCAGAACTGCAACTTCCATCCGTCGGGCACATTATCTCGAACATGCGATACCTGTGCGAACGATTTCTCGTCTACAGTGATTGCTGCACTGAATTCCCAAGGCGCCTTAAATCCAGGCAACAAGGACGCAATTAATAATATCAATCGAATCAATAACATGGTCCGGAATACCGCCGACGGCCATGTGGCAATCCCGGCAGATATCAGCGATGACGATTCAGAGTACTCGTCAAATACAATTCCATCATCGATTCCATCGTCGACCACACCATCCTTGATTTCAACTCCTCGAAGATTCAATTCTGGTGTGTCTACACCTGAAATCCTAGAGGGTCGTCCGGTCCCATTCGCAGGCTCAAACGTAGACGATCTACAATACCACCTTCAAATCTCACGACAATTACAACAACATGTTCAAGAACAGCTCGGCGCTGCTGCAAATGGACCGTCTGATCCGAATAAACATGATCACCTCAGAGTTGGTACACCTACCGATCAAGTCGTTGGATCTGTCCCGGCTGATTGGTCATGGTCTACTTTTTAACTCTGTTTTTTTTTTTTCTAAATACATTACACTTGGCATTTTATATTCTTGCATTTTTTTTTTTTTTTTTGGATAGGAGTTATTTTGAGCATATTACTGTTATCTATAATTACATACTTTTTTGTTTTTGTTAAGTTTATACTTCGTTTTTTTTTTTTTTTTTTTTTTTTCGGTGTTTTATTGGAGGCGTGATTGGATAATCAAAGAGGCATTAGAAGAGCATTCCTTAATAGTAATGGAAGAATTGTATTTTAAACCAGAAGGAAAAAAATTCTTTTTGGATTAATTGTACATATTAAGTTAATCGGTAATTGTGATGTCACGTAATCAGTAACATTTACCCACCCGCGTCCACGGGCTACGCATCTTGGCGTACAACGATTCAGATCATCATTGCTATCGCAATCGCCAAGATCCGCCCCCGCCCCCCTAATCACACGATTAATCGATCAAGGTAATGATAAGTCAAATCTGGTTAAGAAATCAAGACCTAATCGAGGGAGAGTTTTTATTAAATGTCATTTGATGATGTATAGTTATTTGTCTAAGTTAAACATTGTTTATATTTAATAAAACAAAAATTTGGTAATAAGTATAATTTTATTTATATATATTATGAAAGATGATAGTACAAAGCTTTGATTATTTTTCAAAAAATTCATGTTAATAAAAATTCTTATAATAAACGTCAAAAGGACAATACTATTTTGTATTAATATTTAGTTTATTTATGTTAATATTAATGTCTATATAATGTACAATGAATTAAATATGCTTTGATATAAATCCACTACGTCGTCTGACTCAGGATTTATCCAATAAATCCAAGTCCTCATCGTCTATATGATTTGTGTGATGACGTGCCTTGTTGATTATTTCACGTGCCAACTTCCTAGTAGATTCAAGTGCGTATGAATTATTCTCCAATGTCTGAACAATTTCAAAAACATAATGTTTTTCATAAATATCTACATCCTAAAACCGGATTAGTCACCTTTTTAATGATTTTTTTTTTTTTGAATGACTTACAATGCTATCACGAATCGCCATATTAAAAACATTTAAGATCCAATTAATCTCCCTTGAAAACTCATCCACGTTTGAAGATGGAAGTAATTCTCGATATAATGGGAATTTTGTTGCAGAACCAGCATGTTGTAATTGGCCTTGTCTGGTCATTATCTTGTCATGCACAAACACATTAAATTCCGGTTCGCCGGTCACGATCTTGATTGCTCGCTCGTACATGAAATGCCCTGGGTTTGCCAATACCGGAACCAAATTGATCAATAATGCGATCATATACGACGGAAACCGCTTATGCCATTCATCCGCAATCACAATCTCGATTCCTTGTTCGGGATCATAACCATGTACCTTATCTTCTGAGTTATGTCTGCGGTCTTCATACATCAATCTAAACCGTGATCGTAAACAACTGCGTTCGAGATAATCTATCAGCTTATAAAGAAATGCGATAAACATATCTTTCTCCTTATAATTAGATTCCTAGTAGTTAGAATCACGCCATCAATTCCACCTTCTTCTACTAACCTCAAACACAGCAACAAATTTAACCAGTACTTTCTTTACAGTATCATGATTTTCGTTGTAATCTTCAACATGTGAAATCACATATGCCAAGCAACCGCTATCAACAAGTTGCTTCACATCGACTAGTTTTCTCGTCATCATATCCAAGATCAGCGGTAGCAAATATGTTGCATTATAAATCGAATCTTGATCCGGATCAGTTGCAAACCGTCGAGTACTGTTGTCGATCATTCGACATGATAAACAAATATGAATCCCATCCCGATCAATTATACAAAACGGTTGGTCTGTTTGTTCATTATTAAACATATACGACCCAATTTGAATCGGATGCTTGCTATCCATGTTCTTAATAATCTGACAAAGATTAATATCAATCTTACTGCAACTTCCCCCACATAACGGCATCAACCTTATCAAAATACTCGGATCCACATGTGCACCCACGTTTGCAAAATAAAGTCGGTTTAAGATCAAACTCATGGTCTCGGCCACGTCGACCTTGTTATCAAATTGTTGATGATTGAATAGTGGATTACCACGATCATGCAACAACATTTGGAAAAACTTGACACTATCTAATCCGGCTTTTGATGATTGGTCAATAAATCGCTCGCTGTACTTAATCACGTCAAGATTAGTTAACCATCGTGATAACAAACTTGCTTCGATTGTCGCATTCACAACCGTATTCGAAAACCAATATCCATCTTCACCTCGAGGTCGAATCCGAATCATTTCAGTAACAAAGTTGATAATATTAATTTGTACTGGACTCAAACTATTTGATTCGGACAAAACTCGTGTTATCTGCCCAACTGCGTATTCAAGATAGTCAACTGCGATTTGCTTAAGTTCATCAATAGAGAATGTCATACCAGGTGCTCGAAATGTAAGCATTGATGCTAATTTGAGCCGACCAAGTGATAATCCAGCGTTTGGTCGAAGCACCTTAGAGAAGAACTCTTTAAAAGTCTTATATTCAAACCGAAAATTGATTACATCCTCAACAAGTTGCGCATATGTATCGATATTATTCACAATCTCATCAGATCTAAAAACTTGCTCAAACAAGTGCTCTGCATACGATCTAAGTCTATCGTATATATGTGACATCGGTAGCTTTGCCGCAATCGATCTTAACAACCCAAGCACAATCGACTGGTCGTCGAGTCTATGCTCAGCAAAAAAAGAAATCGCGTCGTATAATCCCTTATCTTGGGTTAAAATCGAGTACTGGCAAATCGGAAGCATGTGTCTAAACTTGTAATACCCAGACAAACTAAATGGTGATAAACGCCTTCCATATTTTGGAAACTTGGTCAGGTAATTCACAAATAAGTCTGCAAGTTCTTCACGACCTGATTTTTGAATGATTTCGATTATACTATTGGGATTTATGGATAAATCTTGCCCAGACCGAAAATACAAGATACAACTATCTCGTATCAGCGAAATTCGTAAAATCTTGTCTAGTAGAAGATCACTGCATTCAACATTCTGATTTGCTAGCATTACGTCATAAAGATCTGTATCAGTTAAAAATGATAAACCTGGAATCAATGATTCGATCACGTTAGGACTCTGAGCACGACAAAGAACTGTAGCAATATAATTGGATAAGTTTGGAAATAATCCCAAGTCAAAATTATTTGCAATCACATCTAGAAACAAATTCGTTACTAAAAGTCGGGGTTTGGCAATTTTTTTCGCACAAGTATTATCCCATAAAATATTATTCCAAAATCGGCAGTCGTCGAGATATTCCGCAATCACTTCCTTGTATTTGGTATCACACCTCGCAACTGAAGCAAATTGCTTCTCAAAACCAGGAGCAACAGCCCCCTGGTACAAGCCTTGTTTGACTCGAGTAAAAATAGCAATGTAGTCCAATATCCCATTTGTATCGGCAACTTCTTTATCGCTGTAAAGCAACCGCTCAAACGAGACCATCTCTGTGGAACACTTTCGTTTCATATATCCAATCTCCCATGGATATTCATATTTTCTCTTTATTCTTGAACCCCCGATACTCCAATGTTCAAAAATTTTAATCGCATCAGCAAAATACGAATCAGATTCAACTCGTTTTAGCAATTTGATAGCGACTGCCCAATCTTCACCAGCAACACAAAAGCTAAAAATAATTTTCACTATCGCCTTTGCAAGTAATGTCGTAGGCTGAACATATGGTGAGTTAGACGACGACAGGTATTGCCATTGTTCAATCAATGCAAGCAAAAACGGACTGACCATCAGCCGGTTCGAGGTCAAGTCCAACTCGTGAATTGCGTCAACATACTTAAATGGGCTTTTTATGCACCGTGACATTGCTTCGTTGATAGCCATCCAAACAGAATTAGCATCCTCAATTGATAGATCACGTACAATCGATTCTATTGCTGGAGCTAGAACGCGTCTGGAATGCTTGGGAAACTCCTGTTGAAATAAAAATGTTTGAGAGCTTATACAGTCGAGAGCTCTTAGTATGTCCGCCCGAGTGTCTTGGTCTTGAATCGCAACAGCAACCTTCAACAAATACACAAAGACACAATACTGCCTGTTATCAGGCTTATTCCACCATCGGGATGATACTGCAACCAAGCTCTGGACATACAATGCATCCCTGAATGCCATCAACGACAATTCGTCGGAATCAGTCTCTAACGAATCAATCAAGCTGACAAGTGCATCTGATAAATCAATTCTAGAATTTTCTGAAATCTCAGGAAATGCTGTCGTATACAGACAAAGAAGTCTGGCGGCTTCTTGTCGTTCGCTACCTTGGTTGGTGGCGACAGAATTCAGTACCGCAGCTATCTGGTGAATATCTGGAAATTTACCATATATCTCCTCAACTAATGCATCACGTTCTGCTATCCAATCATTAGACGTATACTGATCAGCAATCGACTTTAACTTTGTGAGAGCAAGAACTTGCAGTTTGACAGTTGACGATCGGACCAAGGGCATACTAGCCTGTTGAAGTGCATGCACTAGTACTGACTTTGTAACCGGTGATGGCATTACGTTCTCAATTACAGTGTCAAGTTGTGGCGGGTCGGCAAGACTAGTTGCACTATTTGTGAACGAGTGTGGAATCGGAAGGCCCATGATTTGGTTGATCTTAGCAACCGACGCTATATATCTCTCTTCTGATCGGATATCAACTTTTAAGATGCCATCTTTCATGTAAGGCGCGACCAACTCCGGACATGCACGCAAAATCTGAACTAATAGATCCCATTGCCTGTCGTTAGAAGTATCAAGCTTCTTTATCAATGACAATAACGTTCGGTTATGAACTCTGTGCAGCGTAGTATCAGATCTATTTTCAGTTGAAGTACCAAGCGCGCCAGGTGGATACCAGCCCAAAGACCGGAAACAAACACCTTTCTCTGTGTTTGTGCAGACTTTTATTAAAAACTTGTGGGCTGGCTCAACCAAACTCTCAGAATTGTATAAACGTAGGACTTGTCCTAGAACCCATTCCGTAAAAAAAGTGGTCTTTGTAGATTTGGATATACTGTCCTTCTCTACTATACTGTCGAGCGTAGAAAGTATACTAGAGTCTAGTGGTGGCCCATCATTATGCCAGTGTTTGATTATTGGAATCATCAACTTTCGCTGCAACAGTAATTCTGAAATAGATTTAGGTGCAGCACTGCGCAAAAGCTGTAACAAAAACTTGCACATGTGGTAACGCATGGTGTTGTAAATTGAAGTAGTTGCTGAACCATTCCGTGCTGTAGTTTGATCTTCGCCTTCGGCCTGAGTTGACAATTTGGCCTTAGGGGGAAGTTGCAACAACTGGGGTAACGTAACATGTGTGAAATCAAATGACGTGTAGACGTCGTCAGCAAATTGGCCATTGCCAAACGATGTCATCTGAACCAATAGTCGTAAAGTTGCAATGACAGCATGTGTACGTAGCGTGCCAAGCGCTCTGTAAATAGTTCGCATATGATCATTAAGTATGGCATGAAGAATTCTTGATCCGGAAGCCTTGAATAAAATAGAATCTGATATTAACAAAAGCAACCTCTCTATTCGAGAGCAGTAATTGATGTATAGGCCCGATGTCACTGATTTCTGCATGCAGTTAGTACAATTCACCAACTATCGTCATCCTAAATCCACACCTGTGCTTCAGCACTCCAAGCAGTTACAATTCGCTCAGCCAAACTTCCTTCTAGCTCTCTTGCAAGAGTGCCCAAGTCTTTGACATGCTCTCGGATATCGATCACTTTGTTCGGAATCGGGCCCGTCAGCGCTTCAAGTGCGACGAACGCAGGATCGAGCCGACTCTCCTGTCCATTCTCCAACAAACTTCTTTTTCTCTTGGACGACATTGACGTAGTACGCACTGGCAATGATTAGGCAGTTTCGACAGACCAATTCCAGTTCAGATTAGCTTTTGAGACCTACCTCCTCCGTAGCTTGAGCCTTGGGAGATCCACTTAAAATTTCTCCAGCCGCACAGCTAGGGGTAATTCATGATATCGAGGGGCTTGTGTACAGCATGTCTGCTACAATGGCTACAACACAGATGAGAGACTGTTGCTAGGAGACGACTCCACTTGCAATATTTACGGCTACTAGGCTGCCTTTCTCAATTGTATTTAAGATAAACATCACAAAAATGAAGCGACCAAACTGTAGCATTGTTACAGAGGCACGGCATCAACCCGTGCTCAGAAATTTGTACACGTACCCCGGGACGTCATTGTTCCCGCGGCGCTCTCACTGATTTAAGCAGTAAGACAGTAAGATGTACCCAGGGTACAAGGTGCAAGGCTATCCGCGAAGGTAACCTCCGCTGCTCTAAAATATGCATATTTTAATATAAAGCGTTTGTTAATTTGAAGATTACGCGTTGCCTTGATTTGAGTCAGTTAGAAGAGCACTTAAAGTTTTGATGCGAGCGAAGTTACGCGGTCTGCACATCATGTTTCAATTGCGTCCGACCGTATATTGTACATATAACGGCTGACGAATAGGTTTTGACACAAATAAAAGAATGAACGCTGTTAAAAGTTTTTAAAGTACTCAAACAGTAACAGCTTAACAGTATAAATATCAGTTCATGGCATCGTGTCTGTAGAACCTTTGAGCGACATAACTTGGCCATTTACTATCCTCTAACCGCTTTCAATATGACCCTCAACATTACAGCCAGACGCAACATAGAGGCAGCCAAGATTGCCTTCTACGCAATACTTGTTATACCAAGCTTATACTATGCGGTCACTCGAAGGGCAAAGATTAGAGTGGGCTGGCTCTTGCTGGTCTTCTATTCGATTCGTGCGTTTCATTCCACGGCTACTTGACAAGAGAGCATGCTAACGTTCACAATAGTACAATTCATTTCAGCTATCTTATATTTAACGTCTTATGAAGATCAGCAAAAGTCTGAGTTGCTTATGGCCAGTGTCACAATAAGTGTTTGTGCACTTTCTCCACTACAATTAAGTTCACTTTTAATGCTGTATCCCGACGTTCGCAGCCAGCAAGCGTCATCAGAGTGTTCATCCACTTCTTATTCATGGTTCAAATTCTGCGGCATCGAATGGATAATGGTCTGGGGTAATCTATTCGGAATTATCTCTCTGGTGCTCAATGCCAACGGCTAGAGTAAGGCCGATAAAACCGGTCTGGGTTTAGCTAGTGCCGTATTTGTCATTCAATACTAGATGTGCTGATTTTTACAATGTTGCTAAATGTGTACTTATATGTCAAGCGATTGAGAGATAGACTTGATATGTTGTTAATCGACGGAGTAATGGCAACAGAGTCGTTCATGATCACTCGGACTGTGTATTTTTTCTTGGCGGTAATAAACTTCAGCAAAATGGAGTATACAGCTCTAGTTCAAAGTTCAATCAGTTCACTGGAGCGTGGCTAGATTATCTCGCTATGGATATCATTATGCAGTTCTGTATCTCGATTATCCTCGTGATTACAGGCGCTATGTATGATTACAAAAAAGATCCAAAATGCGCACATGTCATGGCAATGAGCGTGGAATTGAGATATACTCAAAGGTGGTAGGGAGTCAACTCTTATTGACAATTGAAGGACAACTCATTGGAGTAAGTCTGAAATGTTAATTGTTATTTTCCGGTATTGAAGGTAATGCAAATTTTTACAAAAATTTAAATTCCTTAGTGTTAATGTTTGATCAGTGTAGCTTAAAGTCACGTAATCTCAAATGAAGAAGCCGATACAACTAAGTTAACTACGTAATTAACTATTGCTATTTTTGAGGCCTTTGTTTTGCAGCGGTCACGTGCAGGCCATCCACAAATATGCACGGTTGAAAATTCCCTATGACGGAGCCAACGGCAGCCAGTTTGACCTGATGCGAGAGGGCAGCGTCGTCCACCAAGACCAGTACTGTTAAAGACCAGTCCCAGTTTTTTTGAGATACGCTGGATCTAGTGTTGACTGCTATTCTTTTTTTTCGGGAGACGACTAATCACAAAGGCCGTGGTATACGCGTGCATATAAAGGCTCCGACGGCTACTTGGTTTGGCACACACGCCACTTTGATCTCGACCCAAGCAATGCTTAAGACGACGACTGCAGAAGCCGTTACTCCAGCTGCAGATCCGCTGTCGTTAGAAAGTACAATGTCAGGTGCTACAGAGGCGTCATTCTTACCGGCGTCAGACGACAACCGGCCGTCGACTGATAAACTGTTTGATCTCGATAAGAAGCTCGGGGAGGCCGGCGATGCCGCCTCAGACTATCTCGAGAACGAAGACGATGACGACAAATCTATAGTGATTCACCCGCTCTCGCTCACTTTATTGTTTATTTCAGGTGTTCGTGCGCCTATTGTTATTGACAGGGAATATCTTAAGGGCCACTCACTGGGGTTACGAGAACCAGAAAGTCTGACTGTGCTCACACTCAAAGAATGCATATTCAAAGACTGGAAAGAAGGTAATATGAATTGTTATTTTATCTTATATCCCTGCTAACTTTGGTCAGACTGGGGTACCGTTCCTGCAGGGCCTAGCTATATTCGTCTCATTCACCTTGGTCGACTGTTGGATGACAAACTGCCTCTAGAATGTAGGTGCAAGCTTTATACGAAATTATCACTCAAGCACTAATGTATAGCGAATCAAATTACTCGTGAGAATATGGTTAATGTAGTTCATGTTTCAATCCGACCGATTTCGATGGACATTGTACCAACCCATTCGCAACGAAAGTCGATTGCTAGCACAGTTGATCGGACCCGCAGTCATATACGTCGTCAAAGTCACCGCGATGCTGATCTTGCAAATGCAAATAATGAGGCTCAAACGACAGGTGTGGACGAGAACGGAAACACAGGTCATTCTGCACGTCCAGAAGAACGATCATCTGGATGTGGCTGTATTATTATGTAATTTGGCTGTCGGTTTGCAGATTTAACTGGTCATCTTCTTTTTGAAGCATTTGCATAAGATGTTTTTGAAGACGTAAAAGAAAAAAAATCACGCTTCATGACATTTTTTTATTTTCACCAGACGACTTATTAGACTTTTTGCAAGTTCGATTTACGGCGTATGATAACGGGGCGGCGCATATGATGATTCGGTTTTGTGTTTTGTTTGGAAGTCTTCTTTGGCCATTTCTTGTTTATTTGCTTTTATGTTGGATTGTACTTGACTCGTTATGAGTATGATTAAATTCAGTATGATCTTGCTAAATTGGTTTTTGTTGTTCTTTTTGGTAATGACATAATAGTTGATGCGGTGCCTTACTTCCTTCTGTTCTGTTTGAAAATTGCACTTTATTGTTAATTTTGTAGGCTTGGTATTCTACGTGTGTATACGTTACTAATATACTAAGTAAAAAATCGTCGTTAACGTTGTAGAGGAATATGCTAATGCGAAGGAGATCACTGCTGCGGTATGGCGGTCGTTTTAAAATAATTTATATTGTATATATACATGACCTTCGTATGATTATAGAAACAAAAACCAATGTAGAACAAACCTGGAAGCTTTGAAACAAATGACTCTGATCGTCACAATTAGATGTTCATCCGACGCTCTAGATCATTGTGGAAATCTAATAAAGTTTCTTCGGAACCTACCCAGTCAGCAAACACATAATGAAAGTGCCAAAGAAAAAAAAAAGTACGATGCATACCTCCGTAGATATCTTCCCAATCCACAATACTGTCGCGACCAAGTAAGATCTCCATCGACACATCTCTAGTCGCGCCAGGCCCACCATTCTGGCCCATCACATCCGCCCGTCGCAGTACCTGAGGCACATATGGACCACTAGCACTAACCGCCTCAAACTCCATTACCCGTTTAACTGGCTCGTGAGTACCAAACAAACGTCGCATGCTCTCGAGCTTGAGATCGAGCTGAGTCTGATCCCACTGCTTTAGTCGTGCCTCGAGTGGATGTGAGTTTCCATCAATAGGTAAATTCAGCTTGTTAGCGTATGGTGTAGGTGCATGGCCCTGTATGATGTGATTCGCGAGTTCTGGAACTTGTGATGATGCGATGTCAGGCTTTGGCACCGTCGATGCATACTTTGTGTCTGGGATAATGCGGAGTGACTGTATATGGCTCGTCAGCAATCAAGGTATCAAACCTAAACTCAAAACTATTTCATTATGAAAAATCACGCAAATCGACGTACCATTTTTCTATGACTATAAAGCTGAGTGATTAAAATGCAATGGCTAGTTGATAGTTAAATCGATTATGTTCCCTCAACGCGGGAACCGATTGATGACCAGTCAGCCAATTCCGGAAAAGCGCACGTGATCAAATTCTTGTTAGCGGCACCAACCCAGACACGGCTTTGTAGTTTTGCCCATATCACTCTTTAATATATAGTATTTAAATAGCAATCAGTATTGTTTAATAAATTAAAAACTGGGCTAAATTCAGCAGAAGCTTTAGCGGCTTTCCATCAGTCACATTGTATACAAACCACCAATCTCGTATAAACAAACAAGATAATACCAAAACATCAAAGAACAGACGACAACACGACAATATAAATTACATTTTGAAGCACAAAATTAAAGTTACAAATACTTTCCAAAAAGCGTTATGTGTGGCCTTAAGATCTACTCCTACTGCTCTTAGAGGTCTTGACACTAGCATTGTCGTCGCCAGACATGGCTCTCTCCTTCTTCTTGAACAATCTGTGAACACCATTAGCAGCAAAGCCGACTCCTTTTATAGGGGCACCAGCGACCGAAGTGACAACTCTACCGGGCACAGCAAAAGTACTTGACATGGTGGTCTCTCCCTTGATCGTGCGCATGACATAGTCAGGCTTGAACTGAAGCTCAAGGCGAATCGAGCCAGACTTTCCGTCCAACGGCAAAACGACAACCCTGCGCTCCATAGGCTCAAGGCTAGAGAGATCAATTGGAGCAGCACCGAGGAAATCATCTTCGGCTGGACCCATATCCCAGTCGTAAACCTTGGCGATAAACTTTGCGTTAATCCGGTCAGGAACTGGTGTCTCGAACATTTCGTTCCATGCTGGAGTCAATGTCTTCTTAATAACTTTAGTCTTGTACACCTTTTCGTCATCAATTTCAAATTCGACGTATGGGTCTGACTTGCCACGACGGTCAGCAGCAGGTAACTCAGTAGCATCAAGTACGCGAACTTGAAGGAAACCTTGGTTGGTGTGCAACTCAGCAGGATCTAAATCGACCAAAAGAGGAATCCACTTGAACAAGATCTTGACCTGGTTAATTTGTCCTGGCTCGTCAGATGGCAGCGACAAAACTACAGGTTTGTTGTAACCCTGCTTAAGGTGGGCAAACGTCGAACCAGTCGTAGAAGCAAAAACGCCCTCGTCGTCGTCACGAATAGTATTTTCCTTAGTCGTCGCGCGGATATGGATCTTGGACCATTCCAACTCACGAACAACACCATCGCTGACTTCCTCGTACTTTCCCTTACGGCCTCTGAGTTTGCCGGTAGCATGCGAAGGATACAAATTATCATCTAAGAAGACCTGAACAACAGCATCACTCCTGCTAAAGTTTCCTTCAATGATTTTGTAGATAAGTAAGCCAGATTCTAATTTGTTAGTGTTGTGTCATAAAATGAATAATTCGCAAACTTACGATATTTGTAAAGCTCTTCAGGACTCAACTTCAATTTTTCAGGTTCAGGGGGAGTCGCAGGAGGTTCAATTGGCTGTCCGTCTGGGCCGACAGGTACGGCGGCAGCCGTAGCATCAGGCTTTTCGCTCTTAACATTTTTGCCTTTGCCTTCGGTAGCCTCCTTCGCCGCAGCTTCAGCAGCTTCTCTCTCAGCCTTCTCAGCCTCTTCAATTTCTTCGGGATCCATGATGTCCAATGCAGGGAAGAAAGAGACAGAGTAAGTCAAAATACCCTTTGGCGATTTGCCTCGGGTGGTCAATGGACTGGTACGGTCAACAGCATCAACGTAGCTGATGTATTCACCCTTATCATTTTTTCTGATAAACTCTTCCGCAGACAGTGAAATCTCACCAAGAGTACGATCTTTGCCATTAGACTCAGAATCCATCACATCCAAAACAATCTTCTCGTTAGGAGATATAGCAGTGGCGTAAAGAATTTCATTCCAAACAGGCTCAAGAGTACTGTGAATAGTGACGGTTCTTGCCTTTTGGTAGTTGTTTACCATAACACGGACGTAAGGATCGACTTTACCGACGGTCTCAAGGTTGCGCAACTCAGAGGCGCTTTTTAACTTAATACGATAAACACCAATAGGAGTGACATAGCCACCAGAACTAACAATACCCTTCACAGAAACAGGCTTCCACTGGGCAGACATACGGACCTTACCACCTGGAGCCATACGGAACCAGTCATTACCCTTCTCGTTCTCAGCAATGAGGTCCACAAGTTTGGTATGGTACGAAGCAATACTTGTCGATCCACCAAGTTCCTTTTCGTCTCTGATATCAACACGAAGTGTGGTATTGACTTGGTTAGTAATAAGAGCCTCATAAGCCTCATCCCAGATAGGGTTGGTTTGACGTTTGAATGACTTGGTAGTATAAACTTCTTTTCCGTCAATGTAGTAGACAGCGTAAGGGTTCAAGTTACCGCGTCTAACAGCGTCAAGATCTTTAGCCTGGTGGCAAGTGAAACGAACAATACCAGTGTTGAGAGTTGGTGGTGCTTCTTTGGTACCATCCTCAAGAGTCTTACCCTCAAGGACAGGGAAGTGACGAATGTCAAATATAATCTCACCCCGTTCCTTACCGTTAGCAAGGACTTTACCAACAATATTCTCTTTCTCAGGATCAGCCTCAAGCTCCTCAAGAGGGTAGTTGACGACACCAAGAAGCCTGTCTTTACGAATATCATTGAAATCGTAGATTTCCATAGTAAGAGTTTCGGTAACAGAGTGTAAAAGAAGAACCTTGGTCTCATTCCAACGCGGGTTACTAGTATCTTCTTTGACTGAAGTGCGAGCAACCTCAGCACCGCCATTAAAACTGAGCTTGACATAAGGATCAACAGTATTTCCGATCATGTCGGAACCCTTAAGACCACGAGCGTTGTAGATAGTAATAGCCAAGACACCATTGGCAGCATCGTTGGGAGCACCAGCAAGCATTTGCTGAACATTGATAGTGAAAGCGTTGGGATTATACAACATGGGACCAAGGTTATCGTGAACTATACCTTTAATGAAACCCTCAAGACCAGGAATAAAACCAATGTCGAAACCAAGCGTCTCACCGCCAATAGGCTTCAAGATGAAGTCAAAGTATGGCTTGCGAAGGAAAGATACTGAGACAGTCTGGATGTGAGGGAAGGAAGTCATGAGCTTGATTTTGACTTGCATCATACCCTTAAAAGCCATATCCTGAACCAGAATGGGCATACCCTTAGAAATGACACCCTTACCAATACGAACAGACAATTCAACCAAAGGATTAACCTTGTTCTTAAGCTGACGAGAAGTTAAATCTTCAATATCGTTGGGAGTGAAAGAAAACCCCCAATCCATGACGACAACGTCCTCCTCGGTCTTGGGGTAAGTACGGACCAAATCAATACGTGGAGGTTTGGTGCCAAGAGTAAATCGCTTGAGCTCAAGAGAATCAATCGGAGAAGGAGTTTTGGTACCAGAAAGTACTTGGTTGGTAGTCTCGATAACCATTGCGTTCAAAGAAGGCAAGTAGATAGCCCAGAACTTGACCAAGAAAGAGTTGAGCCATTCCATAGTTTCGGCATCAGACTCAAGCTTCTGCATGGCGGATTCGCGAGCAATATCGTCACGAACATTGCGTCTCACACGGAGAATAGAAGTACGATAGTAGGTTGAGGCGAACGCCATGATAATGACGATCCAAATCAGACCGCCGCCGAGACGCGCGACCAACCACGACACGAATGACGTAACAAAGATCACTGCAGCATTGTGGTACCAATCGCCGAAAAACTTGTCCTGAAGGTAATTTTCAATAAAAGTAACGCGATTTCTGAAATCTTCTTCTTCGTATGCTTCGACCTCCTGATCAATGTACTCACCCACACGGCGCCTGAGTTTGGAGACTTTGGGCTCTTCGGGAGCAGCAGCCTTGGGATCGGTTGGCTGAGGCTCACGATGAAGCTGCCAGAGTTCATCATCCGGAGGTGGTGTTCGTTCAGTCTAAAAACGTTCGTCAGTATTTTTGCTCATCCGAGAGAATCAAATCGCTGGCTGTTGTTGCGCATGTGGCAGGACCGGGCGGATATCGTCTCGACCGGTCCCAACTGGGCAGGCCCAGAGCAAATCATTATCAACCAATTGTCGTTTTTACCTTGAGTACGCCCATTGTCGCAGTGTCAACAGCTTTTCCAGCAACCTGTGATTAGCATTAGCATACATTTCTTCCAGACTGTCAATAGACTCAGTTTGTTGCTTACACCCAGGGCACCTCCGGCGATAGTGCCTACACCGCCCGCGACCGTTCCCACCGTGCCAGTGACGAGCTTTGAGCCGGGGATCTTGCCAAATCGGCCACCCGATTTACCGTTTGCTGGCTCACTCATGCTGATCGAAACTACACAGAGAACAAGAGAGCGTATCTGAGTCTGAAGGGAGTGGGAATCCCAGATGTGGAGCAGCAGAAGCGAGGAAGAGTGCATGTAGCTGGGCCGGGGGGGGGGAAATCAAAGGGTAATAAATATGTAACATGAGCGAACAAACAAGGCGCCCTGAGCTCGGTGAACACGCGTCATCGCACTTGTGCAGGGGGGAGGTGAACTGATGAGCCGGTTGCAGCTAGTCCACGGCGCGAGGGGTTCGTATGTCAGCCGTTACACCCAATTCCAGTCAAGCACGGCTCAACCAGCCCACGCTGCTCCTTCTCTATACTTTAGGTTTCGCAGAACAATAATGGAACACATAAAACCGTTGCAATCGAACAACTCCGTCATATTCCTGTATCATACATACCTATGCTGAGTGGCAGGCAGATAAACCCAAAATTGTTCGGCTCTGCCGCCGTGGTTGAAGAATGAGCGGCAAATGCCATTGATCAGTTTAAGTATGTCATCGTATTTTTTTCCAAGGCATTTTAGATTGCTTTTGGTTTAAATTTACTTTGTTTTATACATAGTTATCATATTATCAGCAATTGGGGCTTACGTTTACTAACTCACGTGGCGCCAGATCCCGACCATGGCGACAATAATGCGCTGAGATTCTCACATTCTCAAGAGAGTAGCGATTGGCGCTACGTAAATAACCTCCTTCTAGCATGTACTATGTACATAATATTATACATAACTACAACTTACCGGTAAAAGTAAAAGGGCCAAAACCACTTTAAACTCCCCGGGTGACGGACGACCAACTGAGCGGTTTGTTGGTCTGATCGGGCCACCCCCTTGCGCCAGCCTCTTGGCAGCGGAGAATTTCTTCAGAGCTCTTGTGCAGGTGAGATCGGACAAGCAATCTAGAGAGACATTTTCTGCGGTGACAGTTAGTTGCAGTAAATGTACATACGTATTATGTATTATGTAGTCGTGTCCGTCGATGTGTGACTGAAACTGCACCGAGCGAGAATTGCGGAATGTCCTCTGGGACCAACCCATCCGCGCAAGCCATACATACATAGTTACGCATAGAGAAGGGATCAAGTTAGCAAGGTTTGGTAGGTAACAGCCGAACCAGCAAACCGATATCATTATCATCGGCATTACAGTATAAAAGATCGTCGTGAGTTGCGTAGTATCTAATGGCGGTATCTGTGCAGGAAGGAAGAATAGCTCCAGGCACACCACCACCCCCCACCTGTGCTTATTAAATATCCTGTCGCTTAGTTAAGTCTATTGACGCCATGGACCAGTGCAAATATTTTACGGCAAACCACTTCTTTGCCTTTTTTGTCTGGCAAGACGGAGACAACGAGGGTCAGGGCACGCAAACGGGTATCCTGCAGTCTGCTGCAGATTTAAACCCGACTGAAGCCTATACCCCCAATGACGCTAGGAGAGTGTACGAACATACATTGTAATAACAATACATGCTAGCCGTAATCAAACAGCAAGAACAAAGATAGAAGTAATCTCAATAGTTGGTAATCAAGTTCTAAAAAAATTTAAACGATTTGGTCTTCTGATTTCATTGGTTTGAGGCGCGAAGTTAACAGTTTTTGCGTCTAAGTTTGACAAGATGTAAAATGGTATTCGAGCTTTCTAGAGGCAATGAAAATAAAAAAAAAAGCGTACTTCTTGAAGCATAAGAATATTTAAAATGAAAAAAAGCATAAGGCCTTGTTGCCTTGAAATTGAACAGCACTCGAACTATATTTGACGATAGAGACGGTGCTATAACTACTATTGATAACAAATCAAACCTATCACTCGTTGGCGCCAAGAAGGAAGCTATGGATTCCAAGTTGTGTATTACAAATTACAACAACACTTGCAGTTTAAGTAGAACCAGTTTAGGGCGCCTTTCGTTAAACCGGCAACCAATGTGGCTCGCCATTGCTCAGGCACGCTCAGGTCGACCGACCGACCCCTAGCCTTTTTTCCACACAACGCTTCTTTGTTGGCTCGGCCCTCGGGGCAAGTTCGACGTCTAATTTTCTGGGCTCCTCGGACTTCTGACGTCCCAGTTTTCTTTCGTTTGTGTATGAGTTTACCTTATCCTACAACAACAGACGAAGATTCATTGTTTGTTCACCAAACTACTTTTCGATATGAAGTACTTGTGGTTGTATTTCTAAATTGTTATTTCTCTCGCAAAAATAAACCATCACACTCACGTAAGTATATTTGTTTTTTTTTTTGGTTGCGAAATACGTAGTTCGATTAAGTTTTCACTTCCGCTGATTGATTGTTTTTTCTATTTTCTTCTTATTTTATTTGCATTGACTGGACCAAGATTACTTAGTTTGAGTAATTGGCAACGCATTTTTGGAGCCCACTATTAGTGTGTGTTCTAGATGGCAGAGTTCTCGTTGATCCCGAGAGTCAAGTGCGAGAACAAACTGACATAGCTTACACTATACCGATGGTTTGAGACGTACAACAGAAACCCGTTGCTGTGCGTTATAGAAGATTCGGAACATTCTCAATTTTTTTTTTTTCTTTTTTTTTTTTGGACATCAATCTATTGGAATATTTGTTGTATATGTTGGCTAATCATTGAAGACCATGGAGACAGTCGCGCTTCTATCCGGCGGAAAGGACTCATGCTTCAACATGCTTCATTGCGTGGCCAATGGACATAAGATAGTGGCTCTTGCGAATTTACGGCCAGAGTTGACAGCAGAGTCGGACGAACTTGATAGTTTCATGTATCAGACTGTCGGACACACAGTTCTTGATTTTTACTCAGAATGTCTTGGCGTACCGATGTATCGGGGGTATATCAAGGGATCTTCAATTGATCAGCGAATAGAATACGAGCGTACAGAGGCAGATGAAACTGAGGATTTGTACGATTTGTTGAAGTCCGTGATCGAAAAACAGCCAGAAGTAAAGGCAGTTTCGGTAGGTGCCATTTTGTCTACCTACCAGCGTACAAGGGTGGAGAATGTATGTTTGCGTCTTGGTCTCACTTGTCTCGCATATTTATGGCAACGTGACCAAGCAGTACTTCTTGATGAAATGATTGCTGCTGAATTGGATGCTCGAATTATTAAGGTTGCTGGCGCTGGTTTGTCGGCGGAGAAGCATCTCGGCAAGTCAATCGCTCAAGTTAGAGACGATTTATTTCACCTCAGGGATCTTTATGGGAATCACATTTGCGGCGAAGGCGGTGAGTATGAAACAATAGTATTAGGATGTCCTGGACTATTTAAGAACAAACGTCTTGTTGTCGATAGTCAGGAAATTGTGAGAGATGATTCATCTGGTGGAAGCGAGGTGGCGCATTTAAGACTAACCGTACATCCGGAGGTTATTGAGTCACAACCCAGCGAAAAATTGCAATCTCCCCCATTATTTGAGGAAGATTTTCAAGACTTATATGAGACTGTCTCATCGAAGGAAGTTATTCCCCCATTCATACCACATCATTCGTCCGGTTTAGAAATAGTCCCCATCTCTATCGGCGTGTCACCATCAATTGCAACAGTATGTAACATTATTTCTCCAGATCATGATAGTATTGAGAGTGAAATTTCAAGCATTTTTACTTCATTGGACTCCATCTTGATGTCACAATTTGGAATCACAAATCCATACGCTGTTGTGTCAGTATCGCTTTTGATTGCAGATATGGCGGACTTTAAAGCTGTCAACGCTGCATATAAACAATTTTTCGCCAAGCCACTCCGAGCAAATCCACCATCTCGCACTTGCATTTCGGCACCTTTGCCAGCACATTGCCGTGCTTCATTATCAGCTATTGTATCACTTCCGGATACTAAAAGACATGGACTTCATGTTCAAGGTCGAAGCTACTGGGCTCCGGCAAATATTGGTCCATACTCTCAGGCTATCACAACTAATGAATGTGTCTATCTGGCTGGCCAGATTCCACTGGTACCCGCCGACATGAGACTTTACGACCCTCACGATATCCCAGGACAAGCGGTGCTTTCGCTTCAAAACTTACGACGAGTTGTTGCCGCAGTACTTGACAGAGACTCATTGGAGCCGAAACTCTTTTATGCTATGGCCTATGCGGCTTCTGAGGAGGCGGCATTAGTCGCGCTTGAAACTGCTGCTTCGTCGGACTTCTTAGCTGGTTGCCCTATATTTGCTGTCCAGGTTTTAGAATTACCTATGAACTCGCTGGTCGAATGGGGCGGAGTCGCTATTAATCAACGATGTAGAGCTGAGCCACATGCTTCATATGACAGCGATACCGACGACGATCGTGAGTCCAAGCTTGAAGATCTGTACCAAGTCCGGTATAGTAAACATGATATCTATATAAGTTCATCGTATGGTAGCGTGTGGTTTACATCGTTCACCACTAACACACTTGCTTTCTCAGAAGAACTTTCTTTTTTGAATAAATTGCCTACTGATAAAAAATTAGTTTCTATCTCAGTGTATATAAGTTCGGGCGCAGAGGCATCCGCCCTTGAAACATTACAAGAAATCAAAACAAACGGAAGCACAGTTGCTATCGACATCATTCATGTGCGATCTGTCTTCTCGTCGAAAGGCATACGTCACAACTATGGGATTGTTGTGCGTGGATATCAAACATTTTAAATGACTTTTGAAAAAAAAAGTTTTTGTACATAGCAGTATTTCATTCTTATTGGGTTGGATTGGTGTTAACTTTTTTTTCTTCTTTGTGTATAGTATGAAATCATGTGATGTCGATAGAATGTGCGCTTATGTAGCCAAAAATTTACTTACGAATCGATTCTTATTATACAAAAATCTATATATTTACATTCCCCTTTTCTTGCGACTTTGTCTAAGCACATCGCGTCGTCTTCGTTTAGCCTTTCGAGTCCATTCGCCTCTATTTGCCCAAAATTCTTCAGCAAACTGTTCCCATGACTTTTCTGGACGATCTGGGATTTTGCTAAATTGGGATTGCGAGTCGATATAATGTGATTCGGGGTGACGGAAAAGATAAGTTGTACTCTCTTGCTGCGGTAAGATGATGGCTGATGTTTCATCCTGATCAGGAACAGGTTCCCCTTCGTCTTCCTCCTCTTCATGGATGAAAGCAGATGCATCAGACCCTTCATCATCCGACCGCTCGCTTTCCTCCTCATCTAATTTTTCAACAAAACTTTCTTCTTCTTCGCCACCAAATAAACTGAATGATTCCTTTGCATTCTTTGGATCAAATAATGATCGTAATTTCTCTGTCTCCACAGTAGGCTTTGCCTTTTTCTTCGTGCGCTTTCGTTTCTTGCTTGACGCTGCTTGTGGAACTAGAGGTGCTTCAAGTTCCTCAATGCTTTCTGATTGTTTTTTTGACTCTAAATCCGCCTCAGATTCTGATTCTGAACTTGAGTCTGAACTTGACGAACTTGAATTTGAATCTGAGCTTGAGCTTGAATCATCAGATCCATCAGAGTTGTTATCGCCAGAGATTGAATTAGCTTCAGACTCGTCATCTGTATCCGAGTATGCGCCTGAACTGATCGAATCTGACGAATCTGATGAAGATTCACTCTCTGACAATAAGCTAGAGTTCACTACACCTTTATTGTCTTCGTGACGTGATTGCTCTCCTTCTCCGGTTGATGATTTCGAAGACGAGCTTGACGAGAAGGTCGACTCATCACTGTCGCTGCCATCCGAATTGACTTGCTCTTGTACATTTTCAGGTAAAGATAATGCAAATTCAAGCTTCTTCTCCTCTTCAGGCTCATCTTTAGATTCCTCGTCAAAATCTTCTTCGACCTCCTCCTCATCAATATCCATTGACGAGTCAACGTCAATGACTGGAGCAGTATCATTTGCACTCAATTCAGAGTTGCTTGCCGACTGTTTGACTTCTTCGCTGATCACTTTAGCATCAATCATATCAACATCAATGGCCATAGGTCCATACTCCTTTTTTGAAAACAGTTCATTACTATCTTCTTCCTCTTCTTCACCAGTCTCGATAGGCTTAGTAGCAGTATCGTCAAGTTTCACTTCTTCAGCAAATTCCAAAATCTTTTCAGTTTCAGCACTAGCCGCTAACTTCTCATAAAAAGCGTCGTCATCAGAATCATCAGAATCGCCCACAGTCAACAACTGGCTAGCGCTTGGTCCGGCATCCCTATGAGTGTTAGTAACCACTTCTTTCTCCGTTTAAAACAAATAAACTCACGTTTTAGTATCACTACCAAACATTTTTTCAATTAATTTCAAATTATTCTCCCGCTCAATGCGCTGTAAACGTTCCTCTTCAATCTCTTCGCGAGTAGAATTATTGACAACTTCAATCTCGCTTGATTGCTTGGTATGTTTTGGTCCAGCTAAGTCGTACGTGCTTGGCTTAATTTCTGGAACTTTGTACTTTGGTCGCGTGACGACTTGTAAAATCTCTCCCCGGCCGTTAAGCCATTCGCCAATAATCTGCATGTCACCATCAGATGTATCTCCATGTCCCGGCACAAATTCCCAGGAATAAGCATCGACACTCTCCTTACTAGGTTGGCCCCATAACTTTTGCTTCTTACATTGAAAGGTTTTCACCTTGCCTTGATGCCGTATCCTGACTTTGAACACCAACGGATGTTTTCTGAAATCTCGCAGCGTCGTACGCATGCGCCCAGTAATCTTACGTCCATTCATGTAGACACGTCTTGTCAATACGACCACTTCTTGCCTTTGTTTCTTTCTTGCCTCATTAATCGCCTTAGCTTTCTTCACATAATCATCCTTAGCTTTGTCAGCTTCTCTTGCTTCAGTATCTGCCCAATATTCCTTCTGACGTGTCTCAAAATCGGGTCGTTTAGCCTTTTCGATGTGCAACACCTGACCTTTGTATTTCACGCCGTTAAGTGTCTTCCGTAATTGATAATATGATTTGTTTGACAACTCTACTGTCAGGAATGCGAATGAGTTGTCGAGAACCGGCTTCCGGTGAATAGATAAATCTGAACCAAGTTTGCCAAACCGTGCAATTCTGCTAAGTAGATCAGACGGATCTGCTACTACTGCAGAAGGCAATGGCGCCAAATGCAAACGCACCTGTTTAGGTTCGTCATTCTGCACCGTAGTATTTAGCTTATCAGTCATTGAAATACTTAAAGCTTGTCGTTTAAAGGATCTATACTAGTTGTGTACGTATTTCCTTAGTCTAAAAATATTTGTCCTTTAAAAATTTAATCCGGGTAAATATTGAACTCCCAATGAGCCGCACAAGTCGCTTGTTGAAAAAATTATGAAAGGGCCGTACTAAGTCTCAACTTGACCCGTTTGATCTTGAAGACTTCAGAAAACTAGTTTTTGTTTGTGAAAATGGCACCATCGCTTATTGTTTTTGAAGGCCATGTCGACTTTCGGATTAGACTTGTATTGGCTACGCTATCAGGGCGGCCAATCAAGATTGAGAAGATCAGATCTGGTGATATGGAACCTGGTCTAAAAGGTAGCGTATTTGATAATTTAGTTTGTTAAAGTATTTGATTGACGAGGTTGCAGACTATGAGGTTTCATTTTTACGTCTTTTGGAGACCATAACCAATGGTAGCGTTATTGAGATCTCTTACACTGGTACAACTGTCCTCTACCGGCCAGGACTAATTGTCAACGGCACATACACGCATAACTGCCCACTATCACGAGGTATTGGCTATTTTATTGAGCCAATATTAATGCTAGCACCGTTTGGAAAGTCTTCGTTGTCATTAACGCTGCACGGTGTGACTTCGAACGGTGTGGATTTGGGCGTCGATACTATTCGCACGGCGATATTTCCTATTTATCAGAAATTTGGTATTGATAGACAAGAGCTGAGAATTGTTAAACGAGGATCTTTACCGCTTGGTGGCGGCGAGATTACATTATTCTTGCCACATCTTGTTTTGCAACCGAATACTCTGCATGCGGCAGTAAAAACACCAATGATATCGAAACTGCGTGGAATTGCCTACTCAACAAGGGTCAGTCCGGCCAGCGTAAATCGAATCATTGATGGTGCCCGTGGTGTTTTATCAGCTACGGGCTGTGAAACCTTTATTTATTCTGATGTTGCTCGAGGAGACGAGTCAGGCAAAAGTCCTGGATTTGGTGTAACTCTTGTCGCGGAGACGAAGACCGGTTGGTGCTACACTGCTGAAGCCATTGGTTCGTCTGGTGAGGCACCAGAGGACGTTGGTGAGCGTGCAGCGCGAACATTGCTTGATGAAATATCAATTGGTGGAATGGTTGGACGATATCAGGTCAAGTCACTGATAGTCATGATGGTTCTGGGCAAGGAAGACGTGGGGCGTGTTTTACTGGGCAAAGACGTGATCGACGAAGCCTTCGTCCGGTTGTTACGGGATATCAAAACATTCTGGGGTACCGAAGTGCGCTTAAAGGAATTTGAAAATTTCGAAGATGAAGAGTCAACCGCAGAAGAATTTGTTCTCAGTGTAAAAGGCATTGGGTTTGTTAATGCTAGCAAAAAGATTAAATAGGCTATGGGATTTCGTCCAAATTGTCTCAGCGTGTATTATAGATGTAATGTACAATATCCTAATTCTTTTTTCGTTTATCTTATAAAGTTCCATTCCTCTTTTTCTCCAATGCAGTTTTGTACGGTGGTGCAACTGGCTTTTGCACTGGATCAAGACTTATGCCTGAAACTCCCTTTTCGAAAGGATATGTCGCGTCTGAGTCAAAGTCGGAGAGATCACCACAGGCAACAAACGGTGCAATTGACCGTTCTTCAACAATATTCTCTAATTCTTGAAGTTTAACTGGGGCCGCAGATGGTGACAATAGTAACGATTCAGGCTTCCACCCAGCGCGAGGTCGGTAACCCTGACATACAACGAACGCTTCTAATGACGACGCTCGAGAACTTCGTGGCTTTGCACATGTGACTTTATCAAATAATAGTGCCAGTTGTGAATATAACAAATTGACATCTCGGCCTCTAAAAATCTTGGCAACAAAATTTCCTCCCGGTCGCAGTAAATTAGTGGCTAATGTGAGAGCAGAAAGTAAAAGCTGTCCTTGAATGTACTCATCGAGATCATGCAAACCGGTAACATCTGGAGCACCGTCTACAAAGTCAGATCTATCTGTTAAAAAAAATCAAGAAAAAAAACATACCAGAGCAGACAAAATCTGCAGGCTCTCCACCAAAGAGATGTAGAATACTTGTCAAAGTTGAAGGGTGCGTGATATCTGCTTGTAGAGTATTGACACCAGGTAAAGGCGCAATAGGTTGTAAATCCACCGATACAATAGTAGCTTTATCTTTTTGTAATTCTCTTGAAAGCACTTGACTCCATGATCCTGGTGCTGCACATAAGTCGACAACTCGTGTCACGTCTTTGAATAGTTGAAACTGAGAGTCAAGTTGAAGCAATTTGAACGCCGAACGAGCACGCCAGCCCTCCTCTTTAGCCTTTCGATAGTACAAATCACGTTTGTCTTTGCTGCATTTACCCATTTTTTTTTTTTTTGATTAAATGTTGTAAAGGCGCAGGACTTGTAGCTGTAAATTTTAAGAGCAGTCGTTTGAAATTTTCAATTAATTCGCGTGCGCATTGGGAGATGCCAACATGGGATAGTAACACTACTTTCCTTACTCTTAAATATGATTCCCTTTTAACGAAATTCTGTAGCTGGACCAGCGAAAGATTCAGGCTCTTATTTACTTTAAATAAATCAAATAATTAAAAGGAAAACACCCAATGCCTATATTATACACCAATATATACACCCCACTATACTTCAACCTTTTGCGCAACGCTATGCGTTTTTACAATGCCAGTGTCTTTGACAGAGTCAATATCAGCCTTGTGTGAATCAGATTCCTTCTTCTTTTTTTCCTCTTTATGATCATCTCCATTTTTACGTTTCTTTTTGTTCGCCGCCGGTTTCAGAGAATGTGTTAGACCCTCAGCCTTAAGTCTGTCTAACCTGGTCTTCAACGCATCTTTATCCTCATCTGACACTGGGTTTATAACTATCAAATTTGACTTTTTAATCTTACTGTTGCATTCTGAACAAATATCCGCTTCCAACTCACGAATTGCACTTTCTGCAAACACATGGCCACACTCAGCTGGATATACAAATTTGGTACCGCCTGCTTTGATTTGCTTCATGGATATTGGGCATATCCACTTCAAAGATCTGTTGTCAACTGCTATTTTCAGTTCTACAACATCTTTAAGTGACTTAATATGTGGTACAAGTGACTCTCCTTCACCATATTTCTCCGGTGACAGAAGCCATTCCAATACAGCGTCTTTGTTATATAATCGCCCGAGATAATCACTGACAACTGGTAGCTGCAATGGTGTCATACTTAAAGCACAAGTGGTCCATACAAACCCATTGTTCAGCAAATTCTGCTCGAATTTTTGTGATGATGTTAGTTCCTTCGCCGAGTTCTTGACCAAGTCGCGTCGGGTTGGAATTGATCCACCGTCGTTCTATCATGTTAAAAAACTACAAGCAAAAGTTATTATACAAACTTACTCCCATCTTTCTAATAACGGTTTTAACAAAATCCCAGACAAATGCAAAAACTGTAGGCTTTGATCCGTAGCTTATTGTGGCAACGGGAGTTTGGCTTCGCCCGAGCCTTGGGAGTAAATTCTAGAAAAAGATTACCCGGACATTTAATCAACCGCGAAACCAAAACTCATCTTGCGAGTAGAATTCACTTACTAAACCGGTTTATCTTTCGGTAATATCACAGATCAACCAAAAAATTAAGATTGTATATTTTTTGAATTCTTACTATTAAAAATGGCGAACTATTTGGCTTCAATTTTTGGTACCGAGCAGGATAAGGTGAACTGGTAAGTAGCATTTCCTGAATCAGACTATGAATATCTACTGACACTCCTCTCTAGTTCTTTCTACTACAAAATAGGTGCATGCAGGCACGGTGATAGATGCTCAAGAAAGCATGTCAAACCAACATATTCACAAACGTTGATGTGCCCGAATATGTATCAAAATCCGGAGTTTATGCCAGCAAATAAGTTGAACGACTCGCAAAGGCAGGATCACTTCGATGCGTTCTACGAGGACTTCTACAGCGAGGCAGCTAAGTTTGGCCAAGTTGAGGAAGTGGTTGTATGCGAGAATAATAACGATCGTAAGTTATTACTGATTCTATGTTTTTTTTTTTTTTAGTTGGAACACATGCTAACATTGTTTTTTTTTACAGATCTGATCGGTAATGTGTATTGTCGATTTAAATATGAAGAGGATGCGCAGAAAGCTTGTGATAGTTTCAATTCTCGGTGGTACGATGGTCGGCCGGTGTATGCCGAACTCAGCCCGGTTACTGATTTCAAAGAGGCCTGTTGCCGACAACACGAAACTAAGGAGTGCATGCGTGGTGGGTTTTGCAACTTCATCCACTCCAAGAAGCCTACAAGAGAGTGGTTACGCGAGCTTGAGCTATGTAAGTATATGACACAAATATTTAGAAAATAACTTTGCTAACTCAATGTTATAGCACAGCGCAAATATCTTCAGAATCGTGGTCGGGATCCTCGTTCAGTCTCGCGGTCGCCATCTCCAGAACCGAAACGCAGGTTCCAATAGGCAAGGCACAAAGTAAAAAATAATTTAAAGGATTTGTTTTGAATAAATGAACGGACTTGGGTTGTGTCCGCGGATGGTTTACAGTTGTATGTACAATATTGCTACCATAGTAATGAAATAAATCATCATATTTACACAACATGGACTCTAAATATATACAAAGATGCATAGTAGTAGCTAATAACAAAATCCCAACTCCAAAAAAAAATTATCAATTAAGCATTTTCAACCCATGGCTTGTCAGTTCTGGTGTATGGTGGGTCATCGGCACCGTACTCGGTGTATTCATCAAATTTCGTTTTATACCATTGTCCATTTGTAGGTCCTGATAAAAATCCAGGAAACTTGTGACGAACTGATGGGAGTAACTTAGAAACATACGGAGTAAACTATTCGAGTTAAAAGAGCTATTCGCAGAATAAATTTATACGCGACATCTTTACCTGAGTCGTATCCAGTCCTTCTGGAACAACAAACGTTCGAACTTTCAAGTAATCAATAATATAGTTACCGTGCTTTGTATGCCGGCCCATATTTGCTGCTCCGGTACCTTTGTAAAAGTCCTTGTTTCCCCTCTTTGATGTAATTGGCGCTCTGCGTGGCCGGGTCTTCCCACGCTGACTGGGAGGCAACATCCTGTCTTTGAAGTGTTTGAAAAAGTTGGGAACTGAAGGCTTCATTTTGAAAACAAGTTCTACTAAGAATTGGTAGCAGAAAAGAACCGTTCCCCGGCTAAGAATGGATAATAAGCTGACTTTTTCCACGAAATCTTCAGCGCAGCGTATTCAAAATTGCCGGGCTCACAATTTTCGTGGTTCTGGCACGTGACTTTTGCAAAATCACAATTTTAAAGGGGTTAGTAGTGTTCTGCTCGAAGCTTCCAAAACCCTAAACGCGAGTTTGCAAAGCGGACGTTCGTCATCGATGGCGCTTGTTATTTAAATGTGAGGTTGGGGGCCAATTTTTAACTAGTTGAACGACCCATCACTGACGTTCAAATTTATTCGAACACCACCTTTCTTTTGGATCATTACGCTTTTTTTACTTTGCTTTTATCAATCTTTTTATACCGCTAGAATCATCGCAATGTCTGAATGGGATACTGTTACTGTTATCGGACAGAAGGCTAACGCTCGCTCGGCAGCAGCTGCCCGCTCGAATGCTGAGATTAATGCTGCCAGACGGACAGGCGCGATTGTTTCTACTGACAAGAAATACGGGGCTGGTGGAAACAAGACTAGTGGAGGAGATGGTCAACGTTTAGCAAAGATCGATCGTGAGAACGAGGTTGCGCCACCACAAAAGCTCGATTTAAGTGTCGGTAAGGCTATCTCTAAGGCTCGATTGGAGAAGAAGATGACACAAAAGGATTTGGCAGTTAAGGTCAACGAGAAGGCAAACATTATTAACGACTATGAAATGGGTCGAGCAGTTCCAAACCAGCAGTTGCTCGGCAAGATGGAGCGGACGCTCGGAGTGAAGTTGCGTGGCGCTAACATTGGTTCGCCGCTCGGTGGTCCAAAGAAGAAATAAATTTACATTATAAAGTAAAAAAAAAAAAAGAACGAGCAAAAAAAAAAAACAGAACAGTACCTGATACAGGTTAATATGGTTGGGTATCATGAGTAGGAGGTTGAGACACTAGCATATTCATATAGAAATGCTTCGCTAGAGTGTTGGCACTGTTTGTCATAGTCTGATTAGGCTTTTTTTTCTTGGGTTGTTCAATGGAAGGTATTTGTTGTGTACATTAAAAATTTAGTTGAAGAATACTTTTCACATCCAAAGACTATGAGAAAAGACAAACCTTTCCGTTTGCTGTCCCACCGACAATCCAATTCTAACAATCAGTTAAGTAACAATAAATTTACAGTGAAAGTTGCAAGTATGACTTACCTTTGTCGGATGAAACTTGGCGACAGCAGGAACTGCGGTTATTAGTTCCTTGTCGGCTAATCGAGCGAGTTGAATTCCATCGGCAGTGTATATATCCATACATCTGTTCATATTCCCAATAACAAACTTTTGAATTCTGTCAGCCGGCTTTTGTTGCCATTGAGCTCGCAAAATAGTCACCCATCTAACTAATTAACGTGACATCAATATAAAGAATAAACTGTTAACTTACCGTCCAACCTCACAATTATGCTTGATTGTAGATACTGGTTGCAACTCGTCTAGCGGAACGTAATTAGTATCCCAAGACGATGCCTCGCGAAGATGGAAGATTCGAACTGTGTTATCGTAACTATTGCATACAATGTCACCTTCTGAGTTCCAGTTCGCACAGCTGACACTTTTCGAACTCTGGTACTCGCCAAGACAAGCTGGTCGTAGCTCACCATCGTCTAAAAACTCAATTTTACGGAAATCCCAAAGCTTCAATGTTCTATCAAGAGACGCAGTCACACACATATGAGGGGCTGAAGGTAAAAGTGAAAACCCTCCAATCTTCTTATCTGAAAGACGGTACGATAACCGGTCCTTATTTGGAGTACGTATATCTATCCGGCCCACTAAACCATCCAAAGTCGAGTAGTATAAGCTATTAGAATCACTGAACTGGATTTGGCTGATGCATTCAGGATCTTTTGCACTTCCTAATCCAAAAACTTGAGAGCTCACGCCAGTAGCAAAATCAACTGATCTGACCGACCCATCGTAACTGGCTGTGTAAACCTTTTCACCACCGGAAGAGGAGAATGTAAAGTCCGTCAATGTCTGTGTATGCACTTTGAACGCAAAGATTTTAGGTGTGTCGATTTCGTCTGATCCTTTCTTACTAGAATCCCATACACCCAAATTACCGGCCTTGTCGCCTGCCAAAATAACTTTTTTATATGTAGTCGGATGGAATCCAATAGAATAAATTCTCTCAGGTGTCTAAAAATGTTAAAGCGTTTACATAAGAGACTATGAAAGAGATAACATACAATTTTAATTTGGCTCGGGGTATATTTGTCGTAAAGCTTTAACTCAGCAAAAGCAGCACGCATTTCGACAATATTCTTGGGCAATGATTTACTCACGCCATCTTCGTCCTTTATTACTGATTTTATCACAGCACCTTCATTTTTAAGCTCTGGTTTAATCCAATCGACATCATGTTCTGTCTTTATCTCGCTGTCTTCATCCTTGATCTCAGTATCACCATTAGCATCGTTAAACGTCCAAAGATTTGCAAGTTGTTCAGTATTGAGGTCCCCATAAAGCTTCATATCTTCACTCTTGCGTTCTCTGTCTAATTCGACTTGAGCTTGGTATGACCGATATTGCTCCTCAGCTTCGAGATGTTCTTTATCAAAATCTGCTTTCTGACCAGCAAGTCGACGCGAACTTCGAGTTGGAAGCGGAGGAGACTCACGCTTGAGAGTAACTGTTCGTTTCTGCCGTTTAGATGCAGCAGTCAAATTATCTTGAGACCGTCTCACGACCGCTTTTTTTGGTATCGGTCTGTTAGTACTGTCATCTAATGAAGCACTCAATTCCGCAAGCTCCAGATCTCGCAGCAGCGCCTGGTTGCGCTCAATATTTGCCAGACGCTGACGTTCATACTCGCTGAGTTCTTTTGCTTTCACCATTCTATCAACGTAAATTGTCGGATAGTCTTAAGTTGTTTGAACAAAGAATTGATAGCAGGACAAGATCAATCTGGTTGAGCGGCTTCGTCGCGAACGCGTAGCGAGCCTTTTCGTCTTCAGCTAACGCGCAAACGACGCGAAAACAACCCCAAAACCCCCGAGACACGCAAGGAGTTTAGGCTTAGGTTGAGGGCTTTGTAGGAATTGCTGTTTCTTTGATTGCTGTCTTCCTTTTATCTCAAATCTCTTCGTTATCGTTTGTGGTATATGTTCGTGATTAGCATATATGTATTTTAAGAACTCTGCTAGATCTGTTAGTACATTTACGGTGCTACCAGTCTACCGTACTCCATCCATAGCGGCGTCTTGAATACTGAATCGTGCAGGTTCTGACGTTAAGATACATACTATTCTCAAGATGAAACCTCATAAACACTGTAAAATAGTTATGTAACTGGTCAATACTATAGTTATCATCCGGCCAAACAATAGTTGTAGAGCATTTCACGGACCGCTGGGGGCACTGGCGAATATTCAGGGGTACCGACTTCTGTCATAAATTGTCCTCGAGACGAGACAAAAATCGATCGTCGGACGACTGAATGCAATGGCAACCATCTCGCTCACTAAATCCAAAAGCACCTGGCCAATGCAGGCGAGATGACCACTTTCAGCAAGATTTACATTCAAAGTTATAAATCAGCAAACTCGGCAGTGGGTGACAAGCTTTGTTCAGCTGATGGTGCGCACGTGGGGCGCTTCGCGACGTGTGAGCCGTCCGGAAGACTGTGATAAACACCGACGCCAGCTGCGATCACCACCGTGCACGCATGGCTCTCATTGGTAGGGAGCTACTGCGATCACCACCGTGCACGCATGGCTCTCATTGGTAGGGAGCTACAGATTCACTAGCAGCCAGACTAGTACGCTTTTCCAACGAATGGACTATGGTTGTGGATCTGGGCTTGGTCTGGTTGGGCACACGAGGCAAGACAAGGCAGCTGCCAGTCTATCCCACGATCTTGATAAGATCCAACGAGATAACACCAGCACTGACACCATGTCCGAGAGTACGTGCATATGCTTTGCATACTTTTTGATAGGGCTTGTGATTGTTAACTCCGACTTACTGCGGAACTTGGCTGTCGGAATAAGCTATTGAGACGGAAAAGCGCTAAAGCTTGTCGTGTCTAAGCGTCTGCAGCTGCTGTGTAGGCCTAGATCTCTCTCTCTCTCTCTGCATATCTGTCAAGCCGGACTTTTGTTGTCGATAGTGGCAGCGCGTCATTGCCACTAATAGGCAAATGTATAATACGGTCGTCTGTCGCCGGTGCCTGACTATTTAAAAAGTCTTGCGCCTGTCGTCGCCTCCCCTCGTCTTCGCTCATAGCATACACGCACCACCACACCAACTTCCCAAAGTCTTTCACAACCAAAAGTTTGATAAGCTTCAACACAATGAAGTTCGCTGCTGTTCTTTCGATTGCTGCTACCTTTGGCTCTGCTATGGCTTTCACTGTTCACAACGTCACTATCGCTGCCGATGGACTGACTTATACTCCCAACTCGTTGACCGCCAAGGCCGGTGACTACGTCCAGTTCTTTTTTGCTTCTGCAGTACATTCAATTGTTTGCGATCCAGTATTCTGCATAGTTATGCTAATTCATTTAGACCCATGGTGTTGCTCAGGGTACGTTTGAAAAGCCATGCAACCCGTCAGACAATGGTTTCTTCTCCGGCTTCGTTTCGGCTACCGCAGACCATGACCCAACTTTCAATATCTTGGTCAACAACACTGACCCGATTTGGTTCTATTGTCCAGAGGCCTAGTAAGTTGGATTAATTAAATAAAAAGCACTGATATGTTTGCTAAAAAAGCTGCAGCCATTGCCAGACTGGTATGGTTGGCGTCATCAATCCTCCCAAGAACCAGACCATCGACGACTACACTACTGCATCCAGCAGAGTGACAAGCAACACAACGCCTGGCTCAATTACTGGAAATGTCACCATTCCTGATTCGAACTCGGACACGTCCTCAGCTTCGGCTTCGGCGCTCACTCTTTCTACAACCACTACTTCAGCTAGTGAATCATCCATGGCATCATCATCTACAAGCGCCTCGGAAAGCGCTACTTCCTCCAGTGCAGCGGCTTCAAATGTTAGGGTTGCCGGCGGTGGTCTTGCTGGAATTGTTGGTATCATGGCCTACATCATGGCTTAAATGGCGGTGATATGAATGGGAAGGTTGAATATTTTAGAACGAAACAAAATTGTACTGCTATAGAGCTTGAAATATTGGTTCGCCCTGTTCCTCAATCGGCGTAGAAATGTAGAAACTACCGCTCACATCTAAAATTATATTAAATGACGACTGAGTATCGTAGTTATCAAACGGTATTTCTCTTCTTTGTATGGTATCTGGTGTATCTGGTAAGATTGGCGGTCTATCAGTCCATGTGCTTCTCTCGACCTTCGCAGCTTTAAAAGTTGCGGTTCTTCGCTTTCGTTTCTAATAATTTATTAGCGCTGTATAAAAGCCAAGTTGTTCATGCTTACCTTGAAGTACTGAGTGACAGTGTCAAGAGCATCTCTTACACGACGTCCCACTCTTTTCGAATATGATCTGTCTCTATTATTCGGCACTTCAAATTCATTTGGGTTTTTACTAAGACCTAAAGTATTCAATCGACCCGGCATTGTTATTTGACTATCGACTCTGCGACGTTGCTTATGCAGATCGGTTGTTTTCAACGCTCTATATTATTCCTTACTGCTCGGGGTAAATTTGAAAGTCTCAATACCCTATCAATCTGTACGCTTTGCGTACTATTTAGTTCGACCACGAATGCTGCGAACTTGAAACTTTCCGGTATCTCGTCAGTCCGGCCGACGTAATTGGGTTCGCGAAAATACACTGATCTGTCGCAACCTATTGGTAGTCTTAGTCGCTTGAAATACTCCACCCGTGAAGAATGATTCACAAATCAAAGTCCCTTTCAATTGTGGTAAGTGCGTAACCAAGATTAAGTTCGCTGTATCGACTACTGCTGTCCTCACCGATAACTTTCAAAGTTTGAAAATGTAGGCACTGCTATAAATCTCCCGGCCGCTAAACTAGGGCTGTCTTGATCTGACGATGAAAGGTATCGAGTATCGTCGTACAAAAGTGAAGACTGAAAAAATCAAATACTGGATATCGGTTGATCAAAATGAACCTGGCCTGACACTGACGACAATTGGCGGTTGGTGTCACGCGCTTTATGCTCACGGGTATGAAAGATATTGCAAACTCTACTAATCAGGACCTTGATCTTAGTTTAAGTTGGAAATCCAGCGTTCTGAGAAGACATAGCTTTTTATGTTTTCATTGTGAATGAAAACGTAAGAGGACACACAACTTGAAGATGTAGAGTTATGCGAGTCGATTTGGACCGGGACTGTAAACAACTCGCGAATGACGCGTATATGCATTCGCAAAATTACTGACAGTTTTAGACCTCTTCTTAGCACAACATGGTATTCTACGCGTTGCATTGACAATTACTCTTTTAAGTACGGCTATAGATAAACAGCCAGTTCACCTGATAAAGACCTTGGCCCTGTTGAAGAGGTTGAGTCTTGGCCAGCGATAAAATGGAAGCGATATCGTATTCATCACCAGAAGACGCTGTTCGTTGATCATCAGCACTAAAAAATCCGATCAAACCTGTGCTTTAAAGGCTGAAATCGGTTGCTATCCCCTTGGCAAAAGAAAATAGGCATGAATGGCTTGTCTATTGGTTGGGAATCCACCCCGAGTCTTGCACCTTCGCGTGGCGCCCAACGTTACTCAGACCCGCAGCCAGTTTTAGGTTTCGAGGCTAAAAGGATAATCGATTTTTTTTGAATAGGCGATTCGCTCCACGACGACGGACCTCAAAAAGATATTACTGTTAATTCTACGACTAGACATTTACAGATACACATATATACACAATGGATCTCGTTAATCACCTCAACGACCGGCTGCTATTTGCTGTCCCTAAAAGTACGTTTCTGACGAATGGTTTTTGTTTTGGTGGTAGTTCCAGCGATACTAACATCCATCGCAGAGGGCCGACTTTACGAACAATGTATTTCACTGCTACAAGGAGCAGATATTAAGTTTCGCAGAAGCAACAGATTGGATATCGCGTTGTCTACAAACTTGCCAATTGCGCTTGTGTTCCTTCCAGCAGCAGATATTCCACTGTTTGTTGGCGAGGGCAGAGTCAGTCTGGGCATCACCGGTCAGGATCAGGTTGCAGAGGCAGAAGCAGACGTTGTAGAAGTTGCAGACTTAGGGTTTGGTAATTGCAAGTTGCAGGTTGAAGTGCCAGAAAACGGACCTTACACAAGTGCAGACCAGTTAATCGGCAAGAGTATCGTTACATCATTCCCTAACTTGACCGAAAAGTTCATCCGCAAGTTAGAAGGCACCAGCAGCACTATTAATGGTGAGATTTCTAAGGCTCCACTAAAGACAAATATCAAGTATGTTGGTGGTAGTGTTGAGGCTGCGTGTGCACTTGGTATTGCTGACGCTGTTGTCGATTTGGTCGAGTCTGGCGAGACCATGCGGGCTGCTGGGCTCAAGGCAATTGAAACAATTTTCGAAACCTCTGCAGTCTTGATTGCGTCTAAAAAGCCAAACAACCCAGACATGGTGGATCTGATTGTGTCCAGAATACAAGGTGTTTTAGCTGCAAGCAGATATGTTCTTTGCAACTACAACTGTCCCCGCGACAAACTGCCTTCGGTTTTGAAGATTACCCCAGGCAGACGAGCGCCTACGATTTCACAAATCGAGGAAGAAGATTGGGTAGCTGTCAGCAGTATGGTTGAAAAGAAGAAAATTGCTGGAGTTATGGACGCTTTAAAGGCATCCGGTGCAGAAGATATCCTGGTGTTCAACATCACAAACTGCAGAGTGTAAAGGAACCAAAGATGTGTATTTTTTGTATTCAAGTTCAAGTTTTAGATAATCAGGATCACGTGGAACTATATATTACTATGAAACAAATAGAAGACGTCAAGTCGGGTGAAATGTTGGACGTTTGGCGCTATGGGAAAAAAACTTAGATCAAGAAATTGAATATTGTACAATAATGATTTTAAATACATAACCTGAACGCCCTTAGATATGATCACATATTACACTCTTTCTATTTCCTTCCCCGCTTATTTCCTTGAACCGCTTGCTGGCATTCCACAGAGCAGTACCATCCACCAGAAGGTGGTGCTTTTAATCCCACACACTGGTAATGGAACCACTCGAACTGGCAGTTCGGGTTATCGCATGCAATCATCTCACCGTACGAAACTTGTTGACAGAAACAATACAGTTCGGTATCGTTATTATCATCCTCATCCTCGTCCTCAGCCTTGACGCCTTTCTTGACAACCCCATTCATAACCCCCCGTCCGGCAAGGCCAGATCGTTGTATTTGACCGGCAATAGCTGCAGCAACACTCGCACTATCTGCAATCGTGCCGCCCATCTCATTCTGCGATGTAGGCGCGTTTCGACCACCTTGGGTTGAAGGAGTCGGACTGGCTGTCGCAGGTGTTCCTCGTACAGATGCAGCTCCTGACGTGAGTTTCTGTCGTTTTGGAACACGCAGAGCATTATTTAAAGTAGTATCTGGTGTAGAGCCACGAGAACCTGTTCCAGATGCTAACGCACCCGGAGCTCCTTGCATGACTGTTCGCTTTTGGCCATTAGACGATGACGACGACCCGCCGTTCGCATTAGTCGATGCCATCAATTGTTTTGTAGAGCTCATCACAATCGGTTCTGTCAACGGCGCAAGTACACCGTCATTTTGAAGTTTCTTAATCTCCCCATCCAGGCGAGATAGATGTCGTGAGATCAACATATGCAACCTGTTGGCCAACTCAATTTTCTCTTCCTGCATCTTTATCGCCGCTTCGAAATCTGCGGTAATCTTTGATGCATATTGTTGTTCTTTAGGATTTTCTACCAAAGAACCGTGTGCACGAATGTGTTTGTGAATTTGACTGTCGCAATGTTGAATGCGCTTGCGCAGCTGGTATAGTTTGATATCTTTAACTTTTATCTCCTCCAGATAATGAGCAACTTCTTCCGGAACATTAGCCACTGCAAAAGGCATACGTTAACATAAATCTTTAAATAGAGCCGTTGAAATTTTTAAAACATCCTAAATTTCCAACCAAATAAAATGGAGCTTGATACTTACAATCTTGCTGAAATTGCTCCAGCACATACGCTGCATCCACAGACATGATTATACTCAATCAAACCAGAAAAAACAAACAAATCCAGTGGATTTGCTGGATTATCAGAGTTTGATCTGTGGATTCGATAACGATCGATTGAAGTAAATCCGGGCTGCATTTGTCATCGTGGCGAAGTTTGACCGATCATGGGAAGAAATACCCTTACCCAGTATAGGGCCGGGGTCCTAAATTTTACGGAAGAAACTTAAGTTATATTTACCAGCTGCCTGATTTGTCTAGGAATAGATCTATTAACTTAGCTCGGATCTATAAGAAGAAAACAAGTACTATAATAAAACAAATGAAAAACACGCCTCGCTTTAATTGGGTTTTAACGCCTTAAAAGCCGGCGTCGATGAGCCCACGGGCATGTATGTACATATGCCGTGATCACACAGTCACAAACAAGTCTAAAGCAAGCTGTGAAGCCGGAAACATAATAATTATTGAAATGCGTAATAATTAAAAAAGGAAAAACAGTTCATCAGCAGCCAAATATCTGACGTTGGGCGTGTGCCTGGCTGGACGCGCCACGCCTTTGACGTCGCTGGGCCAAAAAACCTGGGGCACACATCGTCATTTATGGAGCCGGGTTGTCCGAGCTCGGCTCACGTACATATATATAGATCTCCACTCGTGGGCCCCCGGCTACAGATGCTACATGGCACAATTCACCCGTCACGACCAAAAGTAAGGAGCCTTGACTTTGGAGACAGTACCAAAGCGCAGTTGCGCACATAGCTGCCAAACACCTGTATTATGCGAACACACCGGTCGTTAAGGTTGTTTACCACGTTGATTAGACTACTCAGGGTGGGTTGAAGGAAGTTCGCCTCGGTCGGGGGAAGCTGCTGCTAACAATGAAGATGCGTTCCCATAATGTGATTCTCGAATGTATGTCTGGTGCTTTTACCCGTTATATATCTGTTGCTTTTATTGACCAAGTTAGTTTTTGATGCCGCGGTTTACAAAGAGGTATTCAAGCCCAATGCGTTTGCTGATGGTGGTGCTAAAGACTTTTTAGGACTTTGACAATCTCAGGGAGGATCAGTGGTTAAATGATAATAATTTGACGTTTTGGTATGAATATTTGGAGCTTGTACAGCCGTTTGGAAATCTTCCGGAGAAAAGTGCATGTTTGCTACGGCCCAGTATGGTTTATTTGCTGGCACATTCTAAAGGTAAGCGAGATCAGATAACCGGTGTAATTCGGTTAATGCTAACATCTAGCGGATCCGGTCGATTTGAAGCCGGTTCTACCGCCTTTGCACGAATTTCGATATATTTTTTGTCCAGTGAATAATAATCCAGACGTCGAATACGCCGAGGGAGGGAGTCATTGGTCATTGCTGGTGATCGACCAGAAACGTCGAGCCGCCTATTACTACGACACTTTAGATAATACGAATATTTGTGAGGCTGAAACAGTGGTACAGAAAATTGTACAGCTTTTAGAAATTCAAAAGCTACGAATGTATCCAATGCACATGCAGCAGCAAGGCAATGGATCTGACTGTGGCGTATTCGTATGCATCGTCACTGCATTTTTACTTGAGCGCATTGCCAATGCCGGGTCGTGTGGAATCGACATTGATTTTCAAGCAGATAAATACGAGTTTGATCCTCATCGAGGACGACGCGACATGTCGTTGACAATATTAGACTTGATATCTCGGCATGGACGCAAAATCACAAGCTTGACCGAGTTTTCAGAGAAAGAAAGACAAGATAGTTCAACATCGATGGATGAGTCGACCGTCTCAGATCAAGAAAGTCATAGTGGTGAAAGTACTGAAGCAAGTACTGCTGCTTTAGAATGAGATAGCATAATAGTTCCGGTACGGGTACCTGTGTAAATCATAGTAATGCTTTTCAAATGATCTGTTATCCTTTTCTTTTCTTGATTGTCTTTCTCGTTTGGTTTTGAAATGGCACTAATGACCGGAGTTTGGAATTTTTTTGTTGGCATGATAAATTTACTTCTAACTAATCATAATATATGTTATACCAAATAAATCAGTAAATCGATCAATTGACGCCAGTATGCTGCTATTCTCTACCCAAATCATCAACTCACGCTTAAAAAATTGTCGACCCCGACCCATGAATACAGCGGTTAACACGGTTTCAATTAGAAACTCTCATATTGATGAATTTCATCTTTACTTGCTCTACCAAATCTTCATCGAGTTCTGGTAGTGGCGAGTTCTCGTGGGCAATCACCTCGTAACCTATCGGAGGATCACCTAGTCCAGGCCAGAGATCATTAGGTAAAAAATTCCCGTTCTTGGAAAGAAACGCTTTCCTGGATGCCATTTCTTCGTCATAAATAACTTTCAATTTCTCAAGAGCATCATGCACTACTTTCTCCATTCGATTCTGGGTATTGGTGCGCCGGACGACTTCCAGAATAAGCGCATAATAACTCTGGAGAAATCCTTCAAAATACTCAATCAAGCCATCAAGCTCATCTAAAAGAGTATTTCGTCGACCGAAGTATTCCGCTACTGAGTCTGAAGATTGCCTTGCTTCTGATAAATGACCTTCAAGCTTAGTCTGATAGTCAGAAACCTTCCCAGCAATTTTTGAACCTTCCAGGTAATTTTGACTAGATTCTGATAGTTGCTCAGTTATAATGCCTTGCAGAGACATCATTTCATTCATTCTGACCTGCAATTCCTCCACGACGTCATCCACTTGCTCTGAATCATTTCGAAGTACTTCAATCAACTCCTCGTGGGCAGTCACATCTTGTATATCGGCTGTACTTGCAGACGTCAGAGCCTGACTACATTGATCGTAATGGTGCGCGAGTGACTCAAGTAGATCACCCATCCCATGAGCATGGTCCTCGATCGAGAAGTACGTGCTGTTCAGATGTTTCACAGCGTCCATATCCTTTGATGCTACTGAATAAGACGCAAGGTCTAACGACATTTTTTCTAGTTCGTTCTCAAATTTTGCCAAGTCAGTAGCTTGATCATTATGAGCTTGCTAGACCATTAGCACCTAGGGAGATCACACTGTCATCCGCACGATCTGGCTTACCGAGAACAAATCAATTGCCCTATGTAGCTGAGATTTCAAGTCATTTACCACCGCTTCATTGGTATAGTCCTTTAAAGAATGTTTATTCGCAACTTTCTCTACCTCCTCTGCCTGGCAAAACGACGGATCAACTTCTGTCTGTGCCAGAGTTTTGATCACTGAATCGAGGTGAGCACCAGACGCGTCCAGATCAGCAAGCGAAGACTGAAACTCTGCTGCATATGTCTTCACAGTAGCCTGCAGTTGATCGTAGACCTTATTCAGCAATGCCAGCTGTGAATGCAATTCCTTGGCCAAGTACAATGACTTTGCGTGAACATTCAGCGTTGCTTCCAAGCCCTCTCTCGAGGATTCGAGTATCTCGCTGGCAGTAGTACATAGCGTCTCGGCAACTGCAAGCGCCCTTTTGGCATTAACAAACCACTCTGTCTCCATGGAATTCCCTGCTAACTTTCCATCTGGCCTCCTTCCGGTCGGACCTCATTGGTATATTGCTGTCTGTCTCCCCCCACCAGCAAGTGTTAGTTAAGGTTGGAATTCAATGATCGATCTCCCATGTAGTGTCGGAACCCGAGGTCTAGTGTGACGGAAGAAAGCTAGGTTTTAGGTTTAGGGGTTTGTTTGAGATGATATTTCTTTTTGTGTTCTTTCGTTTTATGTTTATTGTTACCCTTTCCTCTCCTTGGCGGATTATTGTCTTACTACTAGTTATATCTGTTGAGTAATCGCTAAGATCAGCTTATTGTTTGTTGAATCTTTAATGACACTATATATAACGAACATATCATATCCCATTAATACATAAACCAAGTATTTCACGAATTAACACATACTACCATCTCAGAAAAAAATGAAGATACAAATTAAAGCAAAATAAAACAAATCTCGTATAAGTGCCTTTTCAGCACATGTTCCTAGTTTCACCTAGCATCCTGATAGAGTAGCTACTATTCGGATAATTCGGGTGGCTACTCGGGATGCTAGGTGAAACTAGGAACATGGTGCTGAAAAGGCACTTAACTTATATGAGATTTGTTTTATTTTGCTTTAATTTGTATCTTCATTTTTTTCTGAGATGGTAGTATGTGTTAATTCGTGAAATACTTGGTTTATGTATTAATGGGATATGATATGTTCGTTATATATAGTGTCATTAAAGATTCAACGAACAAACAGTAAGTTACTAAGGAAAGAAGAGCTTAATAGGAGAAGGAACTAGAGCCTAGCAACCACCCAACCTTAATAAGTGTAGAGTGCAGAAAGAACCCTAGACCTTGAGTTCTGACACCACATTGTAAGGAATCTCACTCAATTACTTACAAGCTGAGTGCTTAGTACCACGCGGTGGTGAACATACAAGGTGGTCTTGTTAAGATTCTCAGGA